>JAKCPI010021029.1:0-35967 GCA_023213315.1 Euborellia annulipes
CTTCTTTTAGTGACTCTCTCCATCTCACTCGCACTCATTACCTTCGCTCTCTTTCTATTCAAATGCCATTTCAGAGCCTCTTAGAGCCCAAAATATTTGAATTTTTGCTTTTTCGAGGACGGGGACGCCTTTTTGGCCCCCCTTCCCTCCCCCATTTTGGTTGTCCCCTCTGTGATATTTATACTAATTTTATGAAATTTGTTTGATTAATTTCATTTTAACAAAAGGTTTTATAAAATGGACACCAGGTGGCAGCACTTGCCGGCAGTGCCTGTAATTTTCCAACACTCTTTGCATTGGGCATGATTAATGGGGATTCATATCATATACTTTTTTCAGTTTTTCGCTTATATCTCGTAAACTAAGCATATTTTGTGTACCATAGTATTATACAAAGTTGTAGAGCATTAAATTAGCTACAATTTGGTTGATAAAACGAATTTCTAGACCCAATATTAACCGAGATACGGCCGATCAAATTTTTTTTTTTTTTCATTTTAGACTTTTTCCAGTTTTTCGCTTATATCCCGCAAATTAAACATATTTTGTTAATTATAATACATTACAAACTTGTAGAGCATAAAATTTGCTAATATTTGGTTGATAAAACGAATATTTAGACCCAATATTAACCGAGATACGACCTATCAAATTTTCTATTTGTTTTATATTTCGAGAAACTTGAGACTTTCTTCAGTTTTTCGCTTATATTTCGAAAATTAAACATATTTTTTCCACTACAGTAAAATACAAAATTGTAGAGTATTAAATTTTCTAAAATTTGGTTGATAAATCAAATTTGTAAACTCAATATTAACCGAGAAACGGGCTAACGAATTTTCTCTATGTTTTACATTCAAGAAACATGGTCTAACTTTGATCGGCCGTACCAGGGGGGGGGGGGACAGCTCTATGGGGAATTCTTTCGCAAGTTTTGCATTCCCATTTCTTAAGATGGCTCTGCTGTGCTGGTTTTTATTTTCATATTCTAACGCTAGATGGCTCTAAGGTATCATTAGATTTTTGTTCGATTTTTACTCCATAGGTGTCAGGTCGTTCACTCGCTATACTAAACTAATATTTGAAATCATTTCTGAACCTACACAGAACAAAATTAAAATAAAATTTGTAAAAAGTAAAAAATTGTTTACAAGGGTTCGTTCTATAAATTTTTCGCATTAGATAACATTTGAACCCCCTACAAAATGGTATATTGTTTTTTCTACTTGTATATATATATATATATATTTTTTTTTCAAATACACTTTTTTACCCATTCCCACTGACATTCACGCACACATAAACGCAGTCTTTTCGGCAACTTAGGCCATATAAGACTAAGGGGAGTCTACTTGGATTAAAATAAAAAATAATGCCTTTTTTTAGCCACGAACGACAACAATAAAATGCATTGTCGAAGGATGTCCAACTTCGAGTTTACCAGAGCAAAAATGGGGAAATGTATTTTGTTTCCCACAAAACGCCAAAAATGGATCCAAAACCTTGGTTTAGAAGGTTTGGATAATCCTAAGTCATTTAACAACAGAGAATTCAGGGTGTGCTACAGACATTTTGCTGACGATCATTTTCAAAATAATTTGAAGCAAAAATTGAACAGGAATGTTATTCCTCTACTTGTTTTACCCGAAATTCCTTGCAACAAGCAATATACAGTAAACGAAGAATTGTCGGCTGAAGGTTATTTTTATTATTGTTAATCATTGGTTGATATTTTGTATATCTAATTTTTCTAAATTTCCGAAACAGTTTTGGATGAAAGTCCGAAAGAAGCTGAATATCAACGAACGCCAAGGAATATTTGTCTTAGATTAGAAGGTATTTTTTTATAATAAATTTTTATTTTTATACATGCACAATAATATTTGGATATATGACCACTTATTTTGAACAGATTTTTTCTCGTTGCCAATTGATTCTAAGATTAATAAAATAAAAATCTGGTGTGACTGGCGCACAGCACACAACTTTCTCTTACCTTCGGTAATCGAAAGTTGTGTACTGTGCTTGTCACACCAGATTTTTTGTGTCGACATGTATTTAGTTCCCGGCAGTACGGTACATATGAATTCAGATGTAAAATTTATAAGTGCGAGAAAATATTTATATTTTGTTACCATGGCAACCATTTCTCCTATCTTTCCTATGAAGCACAAGAGTAAAGTGTGCTTCAAACAATTTTGAGGGCAAAACGAGAATATACATTTGAAAGAGCATCTAAAAAATAATTGATTTTTGAATTTTAATCAAAATCGTTAGAGCGAATTTTGAGAAAATCGAAAAAAACTGAAAAAGTACATCAGTAAAGTACTAGTACTCTTTGGCCGATTTTGATTAAAAGCTTATTTTTCCGGTCCCGGGGGTGTTTAACTTAAATACAAAATTTCAGCCTCATAGCTCAATTCCTTCATGCTTAAAATTGAACACACACACACACACACCCACACACACAGACACACAGACAGACAGACCATGTCGCGAAAACCACTTTTTTGGATTCAGGGGACCTCAAAACGTGAAGATCCATCAAAATCTCGACATCGAATTTTTGACATGAATCCAATACTTTCTCTCTATATATATATTACATATATACATAGGTAAGAGAAAGTAAAAAAAAACTCCGATGAGAAGGACCACAGCATTTTTTTTCAAGCTTCATCAACCCCCAACCAAAATGGTAATAAATGATAAATTAAATAAAGGCACATTTAAACACATTTAGTCTTCTTATATCATAATTTTTTACTTTCTCTTACCTATGTATATATGTAATATATATATAGAGAGAAAGTATTGGATTCATGTCAAAAATTCGATGTCGAGATTTTGATGGATCTTCACGTTTTGAGGTCCCCTGAATCCAAAAAAGTGGTTTTCGCGACATGGTCTGTCTGTGGGTGTGTGGGTGTGTTCAATTTTAAGCATGAAGGAATTGAGCTATGAGGCTGAAATTTTATATTTAAGTTAAACACCCCCGGGACCGGAAAAATAAGCTTTTAATCAAAATCGGCCAAAGAGTACTAGTACTTTACTGATGTACTTTTTCAGTTTTTTTCGATTTTCTCAAAATTTGCTCCAACGATTTTTTTTTAAATTCAAAAATCAATTATTTTTTAGATTCTCTTTAAAATGTATATTCTCATTTTGTGATTGAAATCTTCTGAAGACCACTTTACTTTTGTCTTTCATAGGGAAGATAGGAGAAATGGTTGCCATGGTAACAAAATATAAATATTTTCCCATACTTATAAATTTTACATCTGAATTCATGTTTCGTACTGTCGGGAACTAAATATATGTCGACACAAAAAATCTGGTGTGACAAGCACAGTACACAACTTTCGATTACCGAAGGTAAGAGAAAGTTGTGTGCTGTGGAGTCACACCAGATTTTTTTTAAGATATTCATTGAAAAAGTAAATTCAAATTTTGTAAAAAAAATTTTTTTCTTTTTCATAGAATTTGCTTGTTGTTTGTAAAATATTCATTTTATTAGGGACAGTGTACTCAGTTTTTTTTTTTTGTTCTTTTTTTTAGACAAATCGTTCAGTCTCAAAGACATCGACGTAATCTAGGAAAAATCAATTGACTCCACGAAAATCAAAAATGTTTCGCAGAATTAAAAACATTGAAAATTTATTGCGCTACCATAAAAGGAGACGTTTTTTGACTAAGCAAAAGAACTTCTTTGGTTCTCACCTGTTGTCAATTTTACCAAAATTATTGAGAATATTTATTCTCTTCATGTTAAAAAATTTTGCGTTGAAAAAAAAATTCCCGTAGATACAATGTAGAGGAAAAAGCTTTATTTTTAAGTGTATATAAGCATAGCCCAAGATGCTATAGATAGGGCTGGACGGTAAACCGGTTTACCGGTAAAAACCGGTAAAAATTTTTTACCGAAAACGCGGTAACGAACCTCTAATTCGATAAAAACCGGTTTTTTTTCGAAAGTCGGTAAAAACCTATTTTTTCGGGCGGAACTTAAAAAAATTATTGGTTCGGCGAGTTTTTTTAAAAAAAATGTTCCGAGGCGGCAAACCAAATTGTGGTTCCGTGGCGGCAAAAAATTGGCGTCTCTAAAAATAAGGTAAAATATTTTTTCCGGCCGGGGAAAAATTTTGGTCCCGCGAAAAAAAAAATGTTTCGGCAAAAAATTGGCTCTCTAAAAAAAGGTAAAATATTTTTCCGGTCGGGAAAAAATTTTGGTTCCGCGGGGAGAAAAAATGTTTCGGCAAAAATTGGCTCTCTAAAAAAAAAAGGTAAAATATTTTTTCGGCCTGGGAAAAATTTTGGTTCCGCAAAAAAAAAAATGTTCCGCGGCGGCAAACTTTGGTTCCGCGGGCGGTAAAAAATTTTTACCGACTTTCGAGAAAGAACCGGTTTTTTTTTTCATTATCGAGGTCGGTAATGAAAATCCATTACCGTCCAGCCCTAGCTATAGATACTTGAAAAAATTTTTGCCTCTCCCTTCCATTAAAACTCTGCGACGTACTCTTAATTTGTGCCATTTGCAACCGGGATATAAATGATGATTTCTTCAGATATTTGGACAATATCTCTGGCACCTTAAGTGAAAGAGATAAATTTTGTTGTCTTTTATTTGATGAAATTGACATTACTCCCGGTTTGCTTTTGAAAATTAAGAAAAATGAGTATTATATAGATGGTTTTACTAGCTGTAACAACATGTCTAAAATCGCAGACCACGCTCTCGTTTTTATGCTGCGAGGCATTGCGAAGAAGTGGAAACAACCTGTAGCGTATTACTTTACGCGAACAGCAGCTAATAGGTATATTTTAAAATATACCATTAGTGAAATAATAACTTCTTTGCATTGGCGTACAAAATTCAAAGTAGTAGCCTCGGTTAGCGACGCAGCTGCTTGGAATGTTGCTGCAGTACGTTCACTTGCTTTTGAATCCAATAGGACCAAAAAACGAATTTATATATTGGACCCTGTTATGCAATGGTGTGTCAAAGACCAAACATCGAGTTTTGAGAAAATCAACAATAAAGTTTTTGTTTTCATTGGATTATATATAATTTTCCTTGTCAATTGTGTAAGGCACATTAAATATATATTTTTTTAGGACATATTTCATAAAAAATGCTATTAATTAAAGCATTTAAAACAATATTCCGTGCTTAACTCATTTTTGAATTTCTTGGTCTTTGACACACCATTGCATAACAGGGTCCTTATAATATAATAACCATAAAATCATTAATTTCTTTGATGTGCCACATCTGTTGAAATGTGTCAGGAATAATTTTATGGGCAAAGATATTATTTTTAAAGGGGCAACGGCAAAATGGTCAGACGTTATTGATTTGCAAAAATTTGACGGGGAAAACGAGAGCTTCAGGTCAACAAAGTTGACTCTGAGGCACACGAACTCCACTCATCGGCAAAAGATGAAAGTCGAAATTTGCTACTCAAGTCTTCAGTCAGTCCGCTGCGTCGTTAATGTACTCCTTGACGAGAACAAAAGCAATGGACGCACAGGGAACGGCACATTTTTTGAAATTTATAAATGATCTCTTCGATTCATTGAATTCAAGTGCTCGTTCCCTGAAACCATTCGGTAGACCTCTCTCAAAAAAAAACCATTGGTTGTTATTTTAAGTTTTAGGATCAAGCCGTGAGTTATCTAACTACCTTAGAATTTGTTGATAAAAACAAAGGCATCCGTAAGACCTCCGCCATCCATTCAACTATTAATTAATACCATCAGGAATGTTAAATACCTATGGAATTCTCTACAGAATGAGGGCTTTAGGTATCTTGCTACAAGATCTCTTAACCAAGATCCTCTAGAAGCTGTATACGTGGCCTGTGCGGAGCAAACAATCGACCAACGCCCCCACAATTCTCTGATGCGTATAAAACAGCTGTTATTACTAACGTTGTCAAAGGTACGCTCAATTCTAATTGTGAAGACGATGGAGAGGAATTGCTCCTTTCCTATAAAATTCTTTTGAATATTTCAAAAGTATCAGAGCCATCAAATACGGATTCTAATCTCATAGCTCCCTTAGACTCAACACCAGGTTTGCCACATATTTTTGATTCATGCCTCAAATTTGCGGCATCCTACGTCAGTAAGAAATATCAATTTCGACTAATGCAATAATTGCACAACATTTTTTCTAAGCAAAGATAACAACGAACCGGAAAATATTTACACAAAGTCAAAGGACTATTCCGGAAGTAGCCTTACTTATGCAAGCAGCCAGTTTGCAAAAATAGTTGAGGAGAGGAGAGTATATATATTCGAGAATTTCAAACATATGTTTGATAGAAATTCTTGCAAATTATATATACCCTCCAATTTCCAACTAAATGTCAACTGCAAAAACCATAGCCATCAAACAATAAAAAACAAAACGGATAAAATTTGCATAATGTTTTTTTTAAAACTTTGCAATGAAAAATTACGCAACAATATTGATAATTTTTCACATTGCGTTGATGATTTTCTAAAACTTGTTTCTTAGTTTTCATTTGATCTGGTAAGAGTCTGGATTCTTAAATGAGTACTATTATTTTATTCAATTCCCCTATTATTTTTATGTTTCTTCCAAATCTGTTTACCTGACTGACTAGCTTTTTAGTTTTCTTATTTTTTCCTCAGAATTGTAAAATATTTAGATACTATTATTAATGTTTTTATTTATTTATTTATAATTTATTATGACGTCACGCGCATTGTTTGGGATCCGGTTTATTTGCACCAGGGACCGAATCTAGCTTCTTTTAGTGACTCTCTCCATCTCACTCGCACTCATTACCTTCGCTCTCTTTCTATTCAAATGCCATTTCAGAGCCTCTTAGAGCCCAAAATATTTGAATTTTTGCTTTTCGAGGACGGGAACGCCTTTTTTGGCCCCCTCCCCTCCCCCTTTTGGTTGTCCCCTCTGTGATATTTATACTAATTTTATGAAATTTGTTTGATTAATTTCATTTTAACAAAAGGTTTTATAAAATGGACACCAGGTGGCAGCACTTGCCGGCGGTGCCCTGTAATTTTCCAACACTCTTTGCATTGGGCATGATTAATGGGTATTCATATCATATACTTTTTTCAGTTTTTCGCTTATATCTCGAAAATTAAACATATTTTTTCGATTACAGTAAAATACAAAATTGTAGAGTATTAAATTTGCTAAAATTTGGTTGATAAATCAAATTTGTAAACTCAATATTAACCGAGAAACGGGTCTCTATGTTTTACATTCAAAAAACATGGTCTAACTTTGATCGGCCGTACCTCGGTTAATATTGGGTCTACATATTCGTTTTAACAACCAAATTGTAGCAAATTTAATGCTCTACAACTTTGTATGGTACTATGGAGCACAAAATATGCTTAGTTTACGAGATATAAAAATGTCCGGTCTTTTTAGTAAAAAAAAATCGAAAAATTGCTCTAGTTTCTACAAAAGTAAACTTTGATTAAAAAAAAATTATTTTTACATTTAATTTTAGAGTAGGAGAAACAAAAATTTCATATGAAGAAGCCAGACCCAAAAATCGTGTTCAATAAAAGAACAAAATGAATATCCAAGTGAAGCAATTTCGATTTATCTTTGAATAAAACAAAAAAGAACAAATCCGTTCTCTTTTCTCTTGAGTAAAAAACTCAAATCTCCAGGGAGCTTAAATAAGAAAAATCGTCTAATTTAGAACTAAATACCCTGAGAAAAACGAGAGTATTAACTTGTTACGGGGGGGGGGGAGGCGTTGGTGGCCAATGGATTCTAATTAATTCACTTACCCCCTCCCCTCCCCTTCAACCCCTTCTGAGTGTCACAAACGACTGTCAAAAAATAACAAATTGATGTCAAATCGCGTGCGTTCCGTTTTTTATTTTTCTTTTCTTCTTTTCATTTGAAATTATTAATGAATAAAATGAGATTTCACAATTGGAATTTTCTTTTCGCTATTTACAATAAAAACATTTAACGAAGATAAACTGTACCGAGTGTCTGTCACGTTCTAAATGAATTTTTATCTGCTGCTTCACTTCTAGTCAACTAACAAACTTAACCGATAGATATAGTAAACAAGAAAACACTTAACCTTAGATAAATTGATGTTTTATGGCTGTGAAGATTTACTCAGGAATTTGCAGTGACTTTGCAGCCAGGAGATTAAATAAAAAAATCTTTTATTTAATTTTTTATTCGCCGACGTTTCGGTCGCCAATCGCGACCTTCATCAGGGCAAATATTGTCAAATATACACGATCTTAGGTAACTCAATATTCATTGCAATTAAATACAATATCCCTTTAATTTGTTATGTACAAAAATATTCACTCTAACTTGCTGTTCGGAGGTCTCTTATTCAAAAATTGAATATTTTTGTACATAACAAATTAAAGGGATATTGTATTTAATTGCAATGAATATTGAGATACCTAAGATCGTGTATATTTGACAATATTTGCCCTGATGAAGGTCGCGATTGGCGACCGAAACGTCGGCGAATAAAAATTAAATAAAAGATTTTTTTATTTAATCTCCAGCTGCAAAGTCACTGCAAATTCCTTAACCTTAGAGTTAAATAAAAAATACATTGTGTGGTTTTATGAAACCACGATGCAAGTGAAACTTTTTTTTCGGATCATAGGCGTTAAATTTTCAGAAAATTATTCAATTAAGGGTATTAAAATCGCGTTTTTAATCTTAACTTAATAATTGGAAAATGGGAAATGCATGTTAAAAACTGAGAACAATATTTATTTAGTAAATGAATGATTTTAAATTATTTTAAAAATTATATTTTATCAATTTAAAAATTGAATAATTAAATCTCACAATTATTTTTTTATAATTCGTCATATATATTAAATTTCAACTTTCCTTAGAGTCATCGCTCAACCACCTCCTGGCACGAACAACGAGATTATCGAAGTAGGACTCGGAGTTGAACCGTTGATGGAAAATTTAGAAAAAATATCCACAAGGTTCAAGTTCAAATGCGCAAACCATGAGAACCCGCTAATAATTGATATCTACAGGACTTGAAATTTTAAAAAAAAATCTAAGAATGCCGGACTAGACCTCATTTTGTTTGAACTAATGAGAAAAATTATACAGGGACACTTTTTTTTTTTTTTTTTTTTTTTTTTTTATTCTATTTTATTTTTCATTAATTTTATTTTTTAAAAAAGAACAGAGTTTTTTGCAATTTTTTCTCTGAAAGATGAAAATGGACATATGCAGAGCAGAGGCGAACACATATCAGCGCAGGATAAAAGACGGAATAGTCTGAAGCCGCGAAACAAAAAATGTAAAATTACAGCGCCTTGAGCGCATATTGTAATTCTAAATGAAAGATAATAAAAATTTATTTATTTATTCCTATTTTTGTCGTCACGGCTTGTGACGTCAGGGCCTGTAACGCGACATGCTGATAGAAGAGCGAAAAAATTTGAGAGGATCAAATAAAAGTTTCACTTTAACAAGATGAAGATACGTGGCAGCCTGGTGTGGATTTTACTGATAAGGATGAATAAATAAAATCCGGAGATGATTTTTAGGCTTATACTACTATTATTGATGTATATTAATATTGAAATAATTGGAAAATTGTTGTGAACAAGAAAATATGTTTATTTTCAATTTATATACAGTTGATATAAATATGTATTGCGCCGTGACGCATTCCTCAGCCCGCAAATTTATAATTTATTTTTTTACTTTCTCTTACCTATGTATATATGTAATATATATATATATATATAGAAAGTATTGGATTCATGTCGAAAATTCGATGTCGAGATTTTGATGGATCTTCACGTTTTGAGGTCCCCTGAATCCAAAAAAGTGGTTTTCGCGACATGGTCTGTCTGTCTGTGTGGGTGTGTGTTCAATTTTAAGCATGAAGGAATTGTGCTACGAGGTTGAAATTTTATATTTAAGTTAAACACCCCCCGGGACCGGAAAAATAAGCTTTTAATCAAAATCGGCCAAAGAGTACTAGTACTTTACTGATGTACTTTTTCAGTTTTTTTCGATTTTCTCAAAATTCGCTCTAACGATTTTGATTAAAATTCAAAAATCAATTATTTTTTTAGATGCTCTTTCAAATGTATATTCTCGTTTTGCCCTCAAAATTGTTTGAAGCACACTTTACTCTTGTGCTTCACAGGAAAGATAGGAGAAATGGTTGCCATGATAACAAAATATAAATATTTTCCCATACTTATAAATTTTACATCTGAATTCAAATGTACCGTACTGTCGGGAACTAAATATATTTCGACACGAAAAATCTGGTGTGACAAGCACAGTACACAACTTTCGATTACCGAAGGTAAGAGAAAGTTGTGTGCTGTGCGCCAGTCACACCAGATTTTTTTATACACGCATTTTTGAAAGTTCATTTAAATTCCTTTAATAAATCAAATAAAATTCCAGATTTATTTAATGTAAAATTCTTAATTGAATAAAGTTTTAAATTACAATTGTTATTATTAATAAAATTCAAAAAAAAAAAAAAAAATATTTTATTCTAGAGAGCCAGTCAAGGCCAAACTAAATAGATCAAGAGAGGGGCGTTCGTGTGTTTCCGAGAGAGGAGAGTGAATCCCGAACCCCTTCATCGGGGGTGACCGAACGAGACATTCACAATCCAAACACCAAATGAAACGCATCTGTAGAGACCGTGTGGAGACCGTCTTGAGTACTGTACCAATTCGCTCAGGTGATAAAAATCTTCCATGGTACACTCCGGTGGACCAGTCGACTACTGAGGCTGTATGTCTAGATCGGTGACGTCATCCAGGTGCTCCAGGGGGCGAAATCGCAGCCACCGACACAAGATAAGTGATCAACAACCCCCCCCCACCCTCTCTCTCTCTACTACAAAAATTAATAAAAGAACAATAATAATGAACGATATTTAACATTTTAAAAAACATATAAAATAATAATGAACTCTAGGTTTTTTTAGTTGTTTGATGAACAATAATAAACAAATACTTCATATAAAATCAATTAAAAAAAAAAAAAATATTAAAAATATTATAAAATATAAAAAAATAATTTATCAATTTGTAATTAAAAGGGCTTCACCCTTGAACTGAGAAGACGCTTTAAGGGTGAATAGGAAGGAGGAAAGTGAGATAATGAAAATAAAAATAAAAAATTAATGTAAAAGAAGGCGAAATAAAATATAATAAAAATAAATAATAAACGAATTAATTGAGTTAATGAGGTGAAATGTGAAATTCAACCTATTCATGTCTTTTAATGTGTTTCTCAGGTCAGGGTGGTCCAAGGTAATTATAAACAATAAATGAATTAACTAATGAAACAAAATAATGATTAAAAATAAAAACAATTAAAAATAAAAACAATTAAAAATAATTAAAAATAAAAACAATTAAAAATAATTAATATAAAGACAAATTAAAAAATAATGTTAAAAATTAAAATAAAACAACTAATTAATTAATTTAAACAAATACCAATTAACAACAAATAATTAATCATAAAACATAAAACTAATTGTTAAAGTATTAAATCGAAAAACTTTATTTAGGTGATATTTATTTAGTAAATCTGGAATTGAGAAAAAATAACCTTTAATAAATTGTAAATTGCGGGACGAGGTCTGTTGTTTTTATTAAACTATTCATACTCGAGGTTTAATTCAATTGTTTTCATTTAACCCAAATCACAATATTTCAGATCTTCAGGTGACATTGTTGTGCCAGTTTTCTATTTGCAGCCGCAGAATTAAATTATTAAAAATTTAATAAATTATTTTTCTAAATCCAATTGAAGGTTCGAGTTCCACCCCTTAATTATCTTAGCTATCCAGCATCCGCCTTCTAGCTCCATTTCACCGTGGGGGAAATAAAACTGGTGGGTGAACACCAACACACCACACAACACTTAAAAAGAGCACGGTACAGTATATATCAATTATAAAAATAAATAAATAAATAAACGAAAAAAAATAAAATTCTTAAATAATATATGTAATGGAATGTACCGTACTGTAGGAAAATAAATACATGTCGATATAAAAAATCTGATGGGACAAGCACAGAACACAACTTTTGATTACCGAAGTTGTGTGCTGTTCGACCAGTCACACCAGATTTTTATACACTGTCTGGGCAATTGTATATGTGCTGGGTAAACTGCATATGTAGTTTTTTCTATAAAATCTCTAGGAAGCGAACGGCATTTTTGGCAGGTACGAATAACTATTAGATAAAACTGGGAAGACTTCATCATCGTTAACCTTTCCTCCCACACTTTATGTATTCTCGCTCTAAGCAGACGATGCTACTGTGGTGATATCTGATAAAAAGGGAACATAATCTTTTTAATAATTGCAATGATACACAGAGCGTCAAAAAAAACTTTGTTGACCTGTTCTAATCTACCTTAATGATAGATTTTATAAAGTTGGCCCCACGTTGGGCGCCATTTATAATAGATGTGATGAAGTTGGCCCTTGATCGGGTGTCAAATTTGTTTTATTTTTCAATGAGTGAAAAGGGTTAAGTTGAGGCAACTTATTTGGTAGGAATTCTGTAGCAAAAGGGTATGCTTTCCTTTGGTATTTCTCCAATCAACCAAGGAAAGCATACCCTTTTGCTACAGAATTCCTACCAAATAAGTTGCCTCAACTTAACCCTTTTCACTCATTGAAAAATAAAATAAAAATGACACCCGATCAAGGGCCAACTTCATCACATCTATTATAAATGGCGCCCAACGTGGGGCCAACTTTATAAAATCTATTATAAATCTCTAATTTAAGAAACATTTAATATGAAATATCTTATACATTTCTAACGGGTCGTCTACATATGACGTAACAAGTTAGGGGGAGGGGTCTGAACAAAACGTTACTAATTGTGACATGGGGGGGCCCGGGGGTTTCTCTAAATATGACATAACAATTCAAAGTTGAATTTATAAAAAAAAAGGTCGAATGATTTTCACAACAGGGAAAAATAGAGAGATTATTTGAGCCACAAGAGAAAATTTACTAAAAGAAAAAAAGGTAAAATGATATGAATTTTGTATAAGAAATTTTATTCGGAGGGGGGGGGGTGTTAGTTTATGTTGTGACATAATATTTATAGGGGGGTTTGACTAACTGGTCGGGACAGGGGCGTATATAGAAATTTTTTTTCGGGGGGGGGGGGGACCGAACTCAAAAATTTTTTGAGAAAAATTTTTTTTTTTAAGAAACTAAATTTTTTTTCCACACGAAATTTTTTGCGGAACATTTTTTCTTTTGCGGAATCAGTTTTCCACCCTGCAGAAAAATTTGTTGCGCTGATGTCTGTATATCCCTATATATGTACACTACCGACAGAAAGTTTGAGGCAGGTTGCAATATTTTTACAAAAATTAGAATAACACGAATTTTTTATTACAAATATTTATTTTATTTATATTATTTATGAAATTCACCCTTAATATAAACCATTTCAAGCAAAATATCAAAAAAAAAAAAATTATGTTTTTATATTTTTGCTTCATCAAAATAGCCACCTCGATTTTTAATCACTGCAGCACATATAGAAGGCATTCTTTTAATGAGTTTCTGGAGAGTTTCCGGTGCGATTTCGTTCCATTTAGTTTTTAATATATCCCAAAGATTATTTGTAGAGGTCGGTTGCTCTTCCCTTACTCGTCTATCCAATTCATCCCACACTAACTCGATTGGATTGAGATCCGGTGATTGGGGTGGCCACTCCATAACAGTAAGTATGCTACGTTGCTCTAATTCTTTTAAAAAGCCTTTACATAATTTACTTGTGTGTTTAGGGTCGTTGTCATGCATAAAAATAAATTTGGAATTAAATAATCTCTCTCTTGTTGGAATAACTTGGTTCTCAAGAATGTTTCTGTACACTTCTTTTGTCATGATCCCATCTATTTTATGCAGTTTACCAACGTTGTTATTTCCAAAACTTCCCCAAACAACAATGGATCCACCACCGTGTTTAATTTTCGGTAGTAAACACTTTTCAGAATACCTCTCTCCAGTAAATCTTCGAACAAAAGTTCGACGTTTACTTCCAAAAAATTTCAAAGTTTGATTCATCCGTCCAAAGCACATTTTCCCATTGTTGGATCGTCCAATTACAATGGTTTCGAGTCCAATTTAATCTCTTTTTTTTATTTACTGACCTTAACCAAGGTTTTCGGGCAGCTACACGGCCGAATAGCCCAAATCCTTGTAATCGACTTTTTACCGTTGAAGTGCTGATGGGAACTTGATTTTGCTGGTTGTAGAGACATCGAATTTTGTCTGCCGTATATCTTCTATTTGAAAGTGAAATATTTTTACTTTGTCTATCTTGACGATTTGTTGTTTTTTTTGGCCTGCCCGACCTTTTTTTGCTGGCATGAGACCCAGTTTGGCGAAAACGCTGCAATGTCTTTTGAACACAACACCTGGAAATTTTCATTTTCTTCGCAATCTTTACTTGGGAATATCCTTTCTCGGCATAAACAAGAATTCGTTCTCGTTGTACTTCAGTTAATTCTTTTTTTACCCATTTTGAGGAAAAAAAATTAAATTTTTTAATAATAAATCAATTAATTTGATGTTTTTAATAAACAATTGAAAAGGTAATTAAAAATTAAGTAATCACCTTAAAATCAGCTCACTAATAAAAGAAAAACTAGTCTTTGTCTATAATTTACTTGTATGTTTGGTGTAAATTACTTGGAAATAATAAAATAAAAAAAAATCATCTAATTCAAGGCTTCTAATATAATAAGTTATTAAGTTATTTTAAAAGTTTTAATTTTAGAAATTCTCTTAATTATTTTAACCTATTGAATTTATTTAAAATTTGTTATAAAAATATTGAATTTTATAAATAAGGTATTTAAAATAAATATTTTTGTGAAAAAAATTAGATTTTTCTGCTTTTATATAATACTACTGTAACCTGCCTCAAACTTTCTGTCGGTAGTGTATATGTGTTTGGGAAATTTCGGGGGGGCAGCCCCCCCCCCCCCTTATATACGCCCCTGGGTCGGGAGGACTAGAAAATCGTCAAAAAAGGCGTTACGTAATGTGTGAACGGGCCCTAAGTAAATTTAACACAAATACAAATCATTTTAATAAATTTAATACAAATTAAATTAAATAAAGAAAAAAATATGTCGATTTTCATTATGAGGGACAAATTCAACATAATCTCGATATGTTCAGTTGGATTTTAATTAAACATTTTGTTTTTAACAGGAACAGGTAGATGAAGGCAGCCAGCAAAGAACAGAAACTTTATTTAAATATCGTCGACGTTTCACTCCCATCTTCAGGACCTACGGTCATCGAACAATTTATTTGATGCATTTATATGCAAATTTGTGTTTGCAATTTTGTTTGACCTATATGTATCAATCTAAACAACATTAACAATTTATCGTAAGTTTTTTGTCATGTTTTGTTTTTTATAAAAAAAAAATACTTGTAAAGATTAATTGTAATTTTACCTAGTTAACATCAAATAAATTGTTCGATGACCGTAGGTCCTGAAGATGGGAGCGACGAGTTCCCGAAACGTCGACGATATTTAAATAAAGTTTCTGTTCTTTGCTGGCTGCCTTCATCTACCTGTTCCTGTTGATTATCACTCAGCCATTAATTTCTTTTCAAACCATTTTGTTTTTATATGAATTTCCCAATAAAATAGACAGAGAAAAACTGAAATGGAAAGAAAATTTTAGAAATTTAGCGTTAATAAATAAAATTTCGACATTTTTGTCTTTATTTAAATTGTATTAAATTGATTAAAATGATATGGATTTGTGTTAAATTTACTTTGAAATGTATTAGATATTTTATATTAAATGTTTCTTAAATTATTATTAAAGTAGATTAGAACAGGTATTTTTAAGAAGAAACAAAGTGTTACGTTTTTTTTTTTTTTTTTTTTTTTTTTTGATGATCAGGGTAGATTAAATCATGATGCAATCAGAACTGTCTATACTTTAAAACAAAATATTTAAGATTTCATACCAAAAAATAAATAAATATTTTCACTTAAATTATTTTTCTGCAACAGTCAAATGCCCCGAAACCGAAACGTTAGCCTCTATTCGGTGGATGGTGTCGTATTTTTTTTGTTAGTAGGCTATAATTTAATATTTGAAATTGGCATTTTGCCCTATGAGTGAGTGTTTTAACAGCAACCAAATGCGCTATTTTGGGGCCATATAATATTTGATCATCAATGATTTATTATTCTTATAATTGCGTTTTCCACTCAACAGCAATCATATGAAATACATTTTGTTGTTGTACGGCACTTTTTATTATTATTCTTTTTTTTTTTTTTTTTTTAATTGTTCGTTGGGATATTAATGAAACAAAAATTGACAACATGGTTGCAAAACTTTTTTTTTTTTTTTTAATTTGTAATTTTATCTACAAAATAAGAATATACATTTTAAAGAGCATCTAAAATATAATTGATTTTTAACTTTGCCCATCAACCGTAGGTTGGACAGGTAAAGTTACCGGTAATGTAATCGTAAAAAAAATCGAAATTTTTCTGAAGCTGCCAAAATGCGTTTTGAGGTCCCCTGAATCCATTTAAGAAGTTTTTGGAATGATGTCTGTGTGTGTGTGTGTGTGTCTGTGGTAATTTTTTTTCGTCAACGAAATCTCAAAAACTATTCATTCAATTGTTTTGAAATTTTGCACCCATAAACTAGGGGTAGAGGCCAAGAACTGAAAAGCTTTTGGTAAATAGCGGACCATTAGGGGGCTCTAGGGGGGAGGACAAAAATTTTTTTCTTACATAACCTATAATTTTTTTATATTTTCAGAAACTAGACTTCCTCCCGAGTAAAATGATATATAATATGTATAACATCGGACCATCAGGGGGGCTCTAGGGGGGGGGACAAATATTTTTTTCTTGAATAGTGGGTGGGCAAAGTTGTGCGCTCGGCTTAGTCCGACCCTTTATTTAAATAAAATCATTAAAGCCAATTGTGAGAAAAATAAAAAAAATACATCAGTAAAGTACTAGTACTATTTGGTCGATTGGAATGAAATTCCTGCTCATGCTTGGGACATGAATACTTAGCTAAAGTGTTGATCCTCCAGGAGGCCTTGGCGATCATTACACTGACGAAGGGGGCATATATCGCACTGATCTCTCCTCGGTTCGACATTAGGAGTCAAACAAGTAAAGTAACCCAAACATGAAATTCCGATTTCATTGAAACTTTGTACAATTAAATAAATGATAAATCTATATATAAATTTGAAAAAAATTTCGACCAATGAATGAACAGTTTATTTTAAAAAAAAATTTTAAAAATTATTCCTGAAAATCAGTAGGCCTACAATAGTGAAAATCATTAAAAAAGTGTTTCAAATTCCAAGTTAGACTCATATTCAAGTGATTTCATACAATTGATAATTATGCCTTAAATGAATAATTAATATTAGCATTAGGTTTCTATCTAGCCTCTCAACAATAGTATTAATGACCATTCAAAACACTTTGTAGCTAAAAATCTATCTTGTTTAAAAATTTTAAAAAACTGTTGCGAAAGTTGACAGACAGAGATCTATTTTCTTTTATAATATAATTTTGAAATAAAACTAGGTCTCCCGTAAGTGCCTTCTCCTTCTTCAAGCGCCCCCGTTAACCCATGGCCTATACCAAACCCATTAATTTCTGTTATCTGCTGACTATACCCCCTTCAATAACATTATCAAGCTGATAAGTTTCAAAATCCAACAATCAATTCACTCAACAAACAGCTAAAACCCCTTTCAAAACAACTTGAAATTTAAAATCTACTTGTTTTAAAAATTCAAAAATTAATTTTTTTAAAAGTTCTGTTAATTTTATTGGTCGAATTTTTTCTCGTTTAATGCATATTTATATTAGTTGTTTAATTAATTGTACAAAGTTTCATTGAAATCGGAATTTCATGTTTGGGTTACTTTACTTGTAAGATGACGAAAAGACTTGGAAAAAAAAAAGAAAAAATACTCGATACTTTACTGGTATCGATACTTTCCTATCAGCCAAGTACAAGTATCGATACTTTATTTTCGATATCCCTAGATGAGTCACACCATATCTCTTCTCTATTTATTTCACCTGGAATGGTAGCCAATTCAATTGAAAAAATTGAAACCCGCGGCCCTTGGTATAAAAGACCAGCGCGCTACCCACCTCACCAAGATCCGAGGACTAAAATGAAATTTTTGTGTAGTGTTAGAGGATCGCGACCATTCAAGAAATTTTACACTAAATTTTGAACGACATTTTTGCAAGTGTAAGGTCCCATTTAGGAACAATTAAAGGCAATTAATTTTAATTGTGATGAAATAATTAAATCTCTCAAATGAAAAATAATAAAAATTGTTATATAATTAAATTTTCTTTTTTTTTTTAATTGATTTTCTTAAGAATAAATACGACATATAGATAAAATTTAAAATTTCACTTTACAAAAAGTTCGACACTGCGCCCGCCCCCTACCTCAAATCATTACTATTATTATCATTATTATTACTAAGGCCATTTTTCTATCCATTTTTACTTTCTCTTACCTCTATATATATGTTAATATATAAAGAGAGAAAGTATTGGATTAATGTCAAAAATTCGATGTCAAGATTTTGATAGATATACATGTTTTGAGGTCCCCTGAATCCAAAAAAGTGGTTTTCTCAACATGGCCTGTCTCTGGGTGTGTGTTTGTGTCTGTGAACAAAATATCTCAAGAACAAAAAGAGCTAGGAGGTTGAAATTTTATATTTAAGTTAGGCACCCCCCCATGGGTTACGAAGCCTTTGAAA
Organism: Euborellia annulipes; assembly: GCA_023213315.1. Taxonomy (NCBI): domain Eukaryota; kingdom Metazoa; phylum Arthropoda; class Insecta; order Dermaptera; family Anisolabididae; genus Euborellia; species Euborellia annulipes. The sequence goes on from JAKCPI010021029.1 coordinate 18,858, forward strand.
TTTTTTGCGGAACCAAAAATTTTTTTTCCCGTAAGTAAAAATATTTTACCTTTTTTTTTATTTAGAGACGCAAAATTTTTGCCACTCGCGGAACCAAACATTTTTTCATGTTCTGCCCGCGGAACATTCCCTCTTATTTTTTCATGTTCTGCCCGCGGAACATTCCCTCTTATTTTTTCATGTTCTGCCCGCGGAACATTCCCTCTTATTTTTTCATGTTCTGCCCGCGGAACATTCCCTCTTATTTTTTCATGTTCTGCCCGCGGAACATTCCCTCTTATTTTTTCATGTTCTGCCCGCGGAACATTCCCTCTTATTTTTTCATGTTCTGCCCGCGGAACATTCCCTCTTATTTTTTCATGTTCTGCCCGCGGAACATTCCCTCTTATTTTTTCATGTTCTGCCCGCGGAACATTCCCTCTTATTTTTTCATGTTCTGCCCACGGAACATTCCCTCTTATTTTTTCATGTTCTGCCCGCGGAACATTCCCTCTTATTTTTTCATGTTCTGCCCGCGGAACATTCCCTCTTATTTTTTCATGTTCTGCCCGTCGGAACATTCCCTCTTTCGCGGAACCGAAATTTTTTTTTCCGTTCGTAAAAATTTAACTTGTATTTAATACAAATCGAATTTTTTAATAGTAATTTTTAAAATTTTACATTAAAAATAAATTAAAAAAAAAAAAGTTTTTTTTTTTTCAAATCTCGGGGGGGGGAAAGGGGTAATTACCCCCGCCCTTGATTGCCGAGATTTTGCGCCTTTTGATTTTTCTCTTGTGAGCAGGTAAAATACTGGTAATTTCGATAGTTTTATTTATTTTTTATATAATTAAATTAAACTGCTTTTATAAATCGTTTCTTTGGGGCCGTGTTCCTGTTAGGCACCGAGATAGCCAGCCCCCTCTCATGTGAAGATTGAATAAATAATTAAATTAACTGGGCTTTGAGTACTTGCCGATCGATCGCTCCAGACACCCTGAAGATGGTAACCGAAACGTCTGCTGACTTCCCAACCCCAAAGAGAGCAAAAGAGTGTTAATGTTAAGTGAATGGTCCATTATACGTTGACTATATCAATTTCTTTTAAACTTTTCTTTATTTCGGAAAAAAAAAAAATGTCATGTGAAATCAATAGATATAAAAATAATAATAATGGAGAAAAAAAAAAAAAAAGTGAAAAATTGATGGAGAGTACTTAAGAAGAAATTGTGTCTGTCGTTCGTTGCTCTATCATTTGTCAATTGAATGGCCCAGAGAGAGAGAGAGAGGGGGCTTTCCTTAATAGAATATTATTATAAAGATCCTTTTTGAAAGGATATTAATTTATATATCTTCAATGCTACCAGCTTTAAAAAAAAAAAAAAAAGTATTGTGATATGCCTCAGTCAACTCTGAGTGTATGGATCAAAATAAAAAAAATATATTCGACATTTGACTGTCTATCTGTCTGTTATTGGAAATAAAAATGTTCAAATGATTGATTTGAATGATTCTTTTTTTTTTTTTTTTTATTTGAATGATAGACAGTTTGGCATTTTTATTTAAAAAAAAAAAAAAATAATATTAATCTCTATACTATATGTATCAGCCAAAAATAGACTCATGCCGCAAGAAAACAGTTCTGTAAATATTTAAAAGTCTGTTAGTAAACATCGCTTTGGTCTTTAAAATTATAGGCTGTCGCTAAAGCAACTTTAAAGGAGCCGTTAACTATTCCCTACTGTTAAGATATATAGATAGATGCAAAACGATTGGGCCACCGAAAATGACAGCTCTCTATGTAGTTGGCCATTTGACCGCAAGGGCGCATTGTCAAATTGTATAATTTATAATAATACCAAAATAAATAAAAATAGTAATTATATTTGTATTCTTTAAATTTTAATTGTTAATATTAGGTTACAAAACAAAAAAATGTTTAAATATTTAAATATCGTAAAATAAAAATATTAAATACGTTGGTAGATCTGGCTGTCAGATGTTAAATTATAAAGAAACTGGGAATATACTATAACCTCACTTTTTCTCTTCATCAGATGAATATCTATAATAATTAATAATATCGCTTAACACGTTCCAGAAACTAAAGAAAACTCAATTAAATTAATGTATTTATATATTTACTCTCTCCCGTGATAATATAGTCACTAAATTCTTTTTTATTTCAATGAAACAAATCAGGTTAGTGGATACTTTATAGTTTTAAGGTCCAAATTTCAACCTTTAAAGTAAATACAGCTTTTACGAACCAATCATCTTTAAATACGTTCTTGCAACCCAAAATTATTTAGCGGAAGGTTTAAACGAACCGTTAAATACGTTCTTGCAACCCGGCATCAGTCCTTTCTAATGACATTATGAGGTGTTTTAATTAGAGACCAATATTTTGTTTTAAATTTATTAAGAATGCTTATTCTCGTTTTCAAGTATTGTACACTTGCTCTGATTCAAGTGAACTAACCTCTAAGGGACGCTTACGTGTAATTAGTCGCTGGCTGTGATCACTTGACTCCTTGTCGTCACTCGATTACTGGGAGTTAATATTATCTTCAGGCCATAGCGTAATTAGAGAATTTCCCTGAGGGGGGGCATGGGACCAGCTATCCTCCGGGGAGCCTGAAAAGCCCCATATTTTCTCAATTTTTCTTGAGACATGGAGCTTTCTGGGGGGGGGGGGGGCCTCATGCACTTGCAACAGAATTGCCGTGAAATGTCCGCCTTAACTTGCCGTGCGATTCGGACGAAGGTCGGCCAGCTGAGACCGAAACATCATCACTCTCATCATTCACACCGAAAACACCACCAACCATTTATATTTTTTCCTCGTTTTTTTTTTTTAAATATTTTTCAATTAAAATAAATTTTATTAAAAAATAAATAAATAAATTATTTTTTTCTTAATAAACTCTATTTCCTCTATTTCTATAGCCGATTCTATTTCTTTCGGTCGCGACCGGAAGAAATATAACAGGCCGGCTCGTCGCACGGTCTGACGCCTGATGAAAATATAAAAGGAAGGGACAGACATGTAAAGAAAAGAAGGACTGCCAGTCCCAGCTCGGGTAGCTCGTGGTCGCCGTCCACGTACCCACAAGATGTGGTCCCCTGAGCATAATTATATTATATATACCATGGTATATATATATAAATATATATATTTTTTTTATTTTGCGAGCAGATAACTCTCCCTGATTACCCTGATTATCCACCCCCATTGGAGGAAAAAATATATTGCGTGGTGGCAATGAAGTTAGCAACATATACAATCATCCCTATGAAGATAGACATCATCATCACAGCAAGTGTTTACATAATATGCAATATAAGTTCTTTGAATTTGATTGATGGTACAAAATACTATTATTAAATTTAATGTGTTATGTCTGTGGAGATTTAATCAGAAAACCGAACGAACTTTGCAGCCAGAGGTACAGTATAAATAAAAAAATATTTTATTTTATTTTTACTTGCCGATGTTTCGGTCGTCTGCCACGACCTTCATCGGGGCTTCAATGTTGTCAATTATTTGCCCTGATGAAGGTCGCGACAGGTGACCGAAACGTCGGCAAGTAAAAAATAAAATAAAATATTTTTTTTTTATTCAATCTCCCGGCTGCAAAGTTCCTTCCGGTTTCCTGATTAAATCTCCACAGCCATAACACGTTAAATTTAATAATAGTATTTTGTACCATCTTTGTTAAAAAAATCAAATTCAAAGAACTTATTGTAAGAATCAAACACTTGCTGTGATGATAGTGTCTAATTTCATAGAGATAATTGTATATGTTGCTAACTTCACGTAGGTGTCGCTTGAATCGGAGCAAGTGCCTAGTACTTGAAAACGACTGCAGAATAAGCAGTCAAAACGTTGTATTTTTAATAAATAATTAATACAAACGTGATGAATTGGATAATCTAATCCTTATCTAGCTGTGCCAATGGAGACATCAGGACAATAAAACGCACACAGTTCCCTCGTTGTTATTGTTCATTAAATAGCAGCTGTATATTGTTGCTACGCCCAATCGAGACAAATTCCATGCAAGTGACCAAACAAAATTTGTCTTTTTTTTTTGTATTAAGAGATTAAATGCTGATAACAAAATATGAAATTAAAAAAAAAAAAAAAAAAGGAAAGCAGATGGGTGATCATCGTGAAGGAATAAACTCTCTGAGAGATAAGAATCTTTTTTTTTTTTTTATACGAGGGTCAAATCTCTCTACACAATTTGCATGTGATTTTTCGGTCTGGTGGCGAGAACAAGGGCAAACAGATAAACATTTAGATAAAAAAATCTGGTGTGACTGGCGCACAGCACACAACTTTCTCTTACCCTTCGGTAAGAGAAAGTTGCGCACTGTGCTGGTCACACCAGATTTTTTGTGTCGAGATATATTTAGTTTCCGATAGCACCTTAGTTTCAAACTTGCATTTTAAATGTTGACTGCTTCAAATAAACTATGGTTATTTTTCAAAATTTTAATCTCATATTTGGACATTTTATACACAATATAGAATCGTAAATAAATACAAAATTTCATAAGAATTGGAAAAAAAAATTTTAAATGCCTAAAAAAGTTCTAAAGGGGACCCCCTTTTGAATCGAAATTAACATACAAATCCCTATAGGAAATTAACATTGTTTCTATGCGAAGATAAGGTGGAAAGGGAATTTAAAAAGAGTAGAGAGAGACGATAATGTTCGCAAGTGAGAGAGATATATATATATGTTTTCTTTGAAACAATTAAAACAGAAATAAAAAAAAATAAATGGGAATTTAAATAATAATTGATTTTTAATCTAATAAAAAGAAAAAGATTTAAATTCCGTTACCATGGCAACCAGTTCTATCTTTCCTATGAAGAACAAGAGTAAAGTGGTCTTCAGAAGATTTCAACGGCAAAATGAGAATATACATTTTAAAGAGCATCTAAAAAATAATTGATTTTTGAATTTTAAAAAAAATCCTTGGAGGGAATTTTGAGAAAATCGAAAAAAACTGAAAAAGTACATCAGTAAAGTACTAGTACTTTTTGGCCAATTTTGTTCAAAAGCTTATTTTGAGCGTGTGGGAAGGTACCTAAGTTAAATATAAAATTTCAATCCGGTAGCTCAATTCCTTCATGCTAAAAATCTGTCCACACATACAGACACACGCACACACACACACACACACACACACACACACACATACACACACACAGACCAATTTGCGGGACCCACTTTTTGGACTCAGGGGACCTCAAAACATGTATATCCATCAAAATCTCGACATCGAATTTTTGACATGATCGCAATACTTTCTCTCCTATATATTTCATATATAGGCTAAGAGAAAGTAAAAAAAGAAAAGGAAAAAATAAATTCTCACAGCGCAGGAATTCCTATATTTTGAAATTAAAATTGCATTTTTTATTTTTATTTTTGCTTCTAATTGAATGCGGTTTAGATTTCATTTCAAAAAAAATCTGGTGTGACTGGTCGCACAATAACTCTATTTACATCTTGCTTGAATACCACCAGGTGTATAAGAATGAAATGCAAATTTTTTTTTTTTCAAATGATAATAAAGTGGTCTTCAGAAGAGTTCAACGGCAAAATGAGAATATACATGTTAAAGAGCATCTAAAAAAATAGTTGATTTATGAATTTAAAAAAAATCCTTGGAGCGAATTTTGAGAAAATCGAAAAAAAAACTGAAAAAGTACATCAGTAAAGTACTAGTACTTTTTGGCCGATTTTGTTCAAAAGCTTATTAACACGAGTTCGGAAGGTGCCTAACTTAAATATAAAATTTCAACCTCCTAGCTCATTTCCTTCATGGTTAAAAATGTCCACACACACACACACACACACACACACACACAGACCAATTTGCGGGACCCACTTTTTTGGACTCAGGGGACCTCAACAACAACATGTATATCCATCAAAATCTCGACATCGAATTTTTTGACATGATCGTAATACTTTCTCTCTATTTATTAAATATATATAGGGTAAGAGAAAGTAAAAAGTGGTTTATTTCATTGCTATTTTCATCTTTCGGGTAACTTCCCTATTTGCCGTGAACCATTCATCGAGAGAAGTTTGAAGTGTAGTAACAATATTTTTCTACAATACAGTGGACGTTAAAGTAAAAAACGTAACATTTTGCTTCTTCTTAAGATAATCTGTTTTAATCTACCTTAATGATATTCTAATTTAATATAAAATATTTTAAAAACTTCTAAGTAAATTTAACACAAATCCATATCATATTAAAATTTAAATAAAATAAAACAAAGACAAAAATGTCGAAATTTTTTGATTAACGCAAAATTTCTAAAATTTTAAAATATTCTTTCTAATTCAGTTTTTCTCTGACTATTTTATCGGGAATTCTTATAAAAACAAAATTTTTAATAAATATCCAACAAAACATATCGCTTGATGGCAAGGGCGGATCCAGAGTATTTAATGAAAAACAAATTCTGTTAAAGCGAGAGAATGCGCTTTTCAACCTTTTGTCTAAAAAAAATGTTAAAAATTTTGCCACCATGTCTTAAGCCGTTTCTAACAATATCATTTAGACAAGCCTGTGTGGCTAGATCGATAGCGTTCATTCTTTGTAAACATGAAATCTCGAGTTCGAATCTCGCCCCGTGCAACTTTTTTTTTTGTGTAATTTATTTTGTTTGGTTTTAAAAAATATTTTTTAATATTAATAAATAAATAAAAAGTGATTTTTTTAAATTATTGGCTTTTAATTTTTAACACGTTCCATATGCCTATTTAAAGAAAATTCAAATGCATTCTGTCAAAAATATATTAAAAAATATTTAATATTATTGTACATTTATTTATGTGTTCAATAAAGTAATATATTTCTCGTATAATATTAAATATTTCCTTATATTATAATTTTGACAATTTGACATTTGAATTTTCTTTAAATAAATGGAACATGTTAAAAATTAAAAGCTAATAAATAAAAAAAAAAATAAACTTTATTTATTTGTTAATATATTAATATTAAAAAATATTCTTAGAAATTCAAAAAAAAAAATAATAATAAATAAATTAGCCTACACAAAAAAAAAACATGGTTGCAAAATCTTTAACATTTTTTTTTTACACGAACGGTTGAGAAGCGCATTCTCTCGCTTTAACAGAATTTGTTTTTCATTAAGTACTACATATAAACAAATTTTCGTTCAAATCGGTGACATGAAGGCTATGCACTCCCCTTGTAAGTGGTACTTGAACCCGGATTGTGTTGAAACTCTGAGCCTTCTAACATATAGGCATTTAGACAAGCAACTCTCTCAATTTTAATTTTGTTTGTACAACCCTGATTTCAATAAAATAAAAATAAACTCCTTCCGTTTCTTGTTTATTTGATTTCGTGGGGGGGGGGGGGATAAAAAATAAAAACAAAACGACTAATTTCAGCCATTGGAAAATGATCAAATAACAAATAAAGAGAGGGAAACATGCAACATTTGTTCAATGATTTGTTTTTGTTTTTTTATACTTCAATAAAAGAATGCTATTGACAGAGAGGGCTCATAATATTTTGAACCACTCATAGCTTAATAAAACAACTCTGGTGTGAACAGTTGCACTCATTATTTTGAAATGAAAGACGGCTGATTGGCAAAAAAGAGTTTCGGTCATCCATCATCAGGACTAGGGATGAAACGATACCAATGAGGTATCGAAACTTACTCGTATCGGTCAATTTTTTCGTACAATTAAAGGTAAGCAAAAACAGTAATAAGTACTGATATTACCGGTATATTAATTGAGATAATAAAAAAATAATTAGTATATAATAGCATATCGAATAGAAAAAATATCAAGATTCACAGGGATGTTGCAGCCAGGAGATTAAATTAAAAAAAAAAATTATTTCTATTTGCCGACGTTTCGGTCGCCTATCACGACCTTCATTATCGGAGACCTCCGAGCAGCAAATATATCATATTTTTCTATATATCAAAGTAAAAAAAAAATTTATATAATTGCAATTGAATATTAAAAATCTGGTGTGACTGGCGCACAGCACACAACTTTCTCTTACCTTCGGTAATCGAAAGTTGTGTTCTGTGCTTGTCACACCAGATTTTTTGTGTCGACATGTATTTAGTTTCCGACAGTAGGGTACAATTTTTTTTTTTTTTTTTTTTTGAAAAAAACATTCACACTTTTTTCTCATTCACACTCACACTCACACACACATTCACACTGTCTTTTCGGCAGCTCAGGCCATATAAGACATTTACGATAACCGTTATTTATGAATTTATATATATTAGGGTCCAGGCATTTTTATTTAAGCCATCAGGTATAGGGTACAATTGAATTCAAGATGTAAAATTTATAAAATATTTATATTTTGTTACCATGGCAACCATTTCTCCTATCTTTTCTATGGAGTACAAGAGTAAAGTGGTCTTCAGAAGATTTCAATCACAAAATGAGAATATACATTTTATTGAAGATCTAAAAAATAATTGATTTTTGAATTAAAAAAAAAAATCGTTGGAGCAAATTTAGAGAAAATCGAAAAAAACTGAAAAAGTACATCAGTAAAGTACTAGTACTCTTTGGCCGATTTTGATTAAAAGCTTATTTTTCCGGTCCCGGGGGTGTTTAACTTATATATAAAATTTCAGCCTCATAGCTCAATTCCTTCATGCTTAAAAGTGAACACAGACACACAAACACACCCACCCACCCACCCACCCACCCACCCACAGACAGACCATGTCGCGAAAACCACTTTTTTGGATTCAGGGGACCTCAAAACGTGAAGATCCATCAAAATCTCGACATCGAATTTTTGACATGAAACCAATACTTTCTCTCTATATATATATTACATATATACATAGGTAAGAGAAAGTAAAAAGTGGTTTTCGCGACATGGTCTGTCTGGTGTGTGTGTGTGTGTGTGTGTTCAATTTTAAGCATGAAGGAATTGAGCTACGAGGTTGAAATTCTATATTTAAGTTAAACACCCCCGGGACCGGAAAAATAAGCCTTTAATCAAAATCGGCCAAAGAGTACTAGTACTTTACTGATGTACTTTTTCAGTTTTTTCGATTTTCTCAAAATTTGCTCCAACGATTTTTTTTTAAATTCAAAAATCAATTATTTTTTAGATGCTCTTTAAAATGTATATTCTCATTTTGCGATTGAAATCTTCTGAAGACCACTTTACTCTTGTATTTCATAGGGAAGGATAGGAGAAATGGTTGCCATGGTAACAAAATATAAATATTTTCCCATACTTATAAATTTTACATCTGAATTCAAATGTTCCGTACTTTCGGGAACTAAATATATGTCGACACAAAAAATCTGGTGTGACAAGCACAGTACACAACTTTCGATTACCGAAGGTAAGAGAAAGTTGTGTGCTGTACACCAGATTTTTCAAGATGTTTCCTTGTTAAACACTCCAATAATAAAAATCTGGTGTGACTGGCGCACAGCACACAACTTTCTCTTACCCTTCGGTAAGAGAAAGTTGTGCACTGTGCTGGTCACACCAGATTTTTTGTGTCGAGATATATTTAGTTTCCCATAGCACCTTAGTTTCAAACTTGCATTTTAAATGTTGACTGCTTCAAATAAACTATGGTTATTTTTCAAAATTTTAATCTCATATTTGGACATTTTATACACAATATAGAATCGTAAATAAATACAAAATTTCATAAGAATTGGAAAAAAAAATTTTAAATGCCTAAAAAGTTCTAAAGGGACCCCTTTTGAATCGAAATTAACATACAAATCCCTATAGGAAATTAACATTGTTCCTATGCGAAGATAAGGTGGAAAGGGAATTTAAAAAGAGTAGAGAGAGACGATAATGTTTGCAAGTGAGAGAGATATATATATGTTTTCTTTGAAACAATTAAAGACACAAATAAATTTAAAAAAAATGGGAATTTAAATAATAATTGATTTTTAATCTAATAAAAAGAAAAAGATTTAAATTCCGTTACCATGACAACCATTTCTATCTTTCCTATGAAGAACAAGAGTAAAGTGGTCTTCAGAAGATTTCAACGGCAAAATGAGAATATACATTTTAAAGAGCATCTAAAAAATAGTTCATTTATGAATTTTAAAAAAAATCCTTGGAGGGAATTTTGAGAAAATCGAAAAAAAAACTGAAAAAGTACATCAGTAAAGTACTAGTACTTTTTGGCCGATTTTGTTCAAAAGCTTATTTTGAGGTGTGGGAAGGTACCTAAGTTAAATATAAAATTTCAATCCGGTAGCTCAATTCCTTCATGCTAAAAATCTGTCCACACATACAGACACACACACACACACACACACACACACAGACCAATTTGCGGGACCCACTTTTTTGGACTCAGGGGACCTCAAAACATGTATATCCATCAAAAATCTCGACATCGAATTTTTTGACATGATCGCAATACTTTCTCTCCTATATATTTCATATATAGGCTAAGAGAAAGTAAAAATTAAAATACAGTGGTACATGTACAAACCATTCCACTTATTTCTATTGAAAATAAAAACAAATATGAGTAAATGTTCTTCTCTAAAATCATCGCGTACGTGGACCGAGTAACGATACGAGTATTTTTGACAGATACTTAATTGGTACTCGATTCCAAAGTATCGATTCTAAAAGTACTTGGTATCGAAAGAAAAGTATCGATTAAGTACTTGTATTTACTCGTATCGTTTCATCCCTAATCAGGACTGACAAAGACAAAAATAATATATTTGAGGACAATTTGTTTTGAAGTGAATTGTGTATTATTATAAAATGAAAATAAAATGACAGTACAGTCCAAATAAAATACTTTTTTTTAGAGAAACCTAAGGTTTATCCTTTTCAATGAGGAAAATTGTGAAAATTTATTTGGCTATTTAAAATGTCTAGGGCTATTCTATAAAATATAAAAATCTCTCTTCTTTTTACTATATATTTATGCTGCTGTGACATCCCGGGACGTAAAGAAGGTTCCCTATCAGTGATGCATTCTTCACGCTGGTCTTGAGGGAGTCCCTCCTCAAACTAGGACATCCTCCCTAGCTTGGATAACAGGGACCATAAATAAGGATTAGTTCACTAACTAGCAGGAGGAGTTAGAGATAGAAAATAATATAACTTCACGGTGTCACCGCTAGATGGCTACGGTTAGAGTTTGGGTTTGAGATGTGTGTTTCCGTGCACTAAAGCACCTCGGGTAAATCACCTTTGTCCAATCTACAAAAAGAACTTTTTAATCCTAACAAAGAATATAACAACAAGAGCTACTATCTCGACCTCCAACATACAGAAATCTCCTCATCCACCCAAGGGCGGATACAAGGGGTGGGGCGTAAAAGGGTAATTACTCCCCCCCCGAGATTGAAAAAAAAAATACTTCTTTATTTTTAATGTAAAAAAATATTAATACTTAAAAATTTGATTTGTATTTATATTTTTGCTAACAAGTAGAGAATGCGACTTTAAATTACCGAAATTAAGAAAAAATTGTGTGCTGTGCCACCAGTCACACCAGATTACCCCCACCTCTGGAACCGCCCTTGCATCCATCCGACAGAAAATATTATCAAAAATAATAGTTGAAACAACCAGTAACAGCTCAGACCTCATACAGGGCTAATTCTCTAAAAACAGACGTTAAAATTTAAAATCAACAAATGGGTGTTAAAAAGTAATATAAAAAGAATCAGTGTTAAAAAATGCTATTCCCCAAACAAAGTTTTAACAGCGACGTTAACATGCTGCTTTTATTTCAAAGCTATCAAAATCACAATCTTACTTTTTAGGTTAAGGACGGCATGTTTATTTTAAACACGGCTTTAAAATATTAAAGCCACCACCTAGACATGGCATTAATTTTTAACACTATTACTAAATGCTAACGCTTTGGCTTTAAAGTTTTTGTTTACAGAATAGCTATTTGAGGCAAGAAAGCATTTTTTAACGCTTACATTTTAAATTTTAACCTCTGTTTTTAAAGAATAGACCTGATAATTAGTTTCATTCAAATTAGATCTCGGCTAGGTTCAAGTTTATTCGTTGATAAGGAAATAAAAAAAAAAAAAGTGATCTCTCAGGGAAAAAGGAATCTAAGAAGAGAGAGGGTTGTTGCCAAACGACATGTCTCAAATGATGGACACAAGTGTCAACAACGGGCGGCTGCGATATTTTATTGACAGTGCAATATCCGTTCCAACGACTTTTGACATTTTTATCCGCGCCTCTCTCAGTGGTGGTAAAAAAAAAGAACGACTCAAGCCCTTTTGATGGCATCCAAACCGATTTTATACTTTTTATTTTTTTTGATGATCTCACTCAGAGTGATGGAATTTGTTTTTTAATTGTTCTAATATTCATTTAATAAAAAAAAAAAAAATTGGGGAATGACTTCCCCTAAAATATTCTTTTGAAATTACGTCTATTTAATTTATTATTACCGCAAACATGTGTAATGTGCTATTGGTTAATTTTTATTTTGATGGCTGGGAATTAAGGTTGTTCGGACATTAAAGCACTTTATTAGATTAAAAGCTAATTTTTTTAATATGTTATTAATCACTATAACATACGTTTAAAATAAAATTTTGAAGCAGATCTGACGCAGGGTTATCGTGTAATTAATTTTTAAAAAATTGAAATTTAACATGGGGGAATGTCGACGAAACGCACATATATCGAATTATATAGCCACATCTGCAATAGATACAAAAACAAAAAACTTACATTTTATCGATTCACTTCCGAGGAATACGTTAAACATAAAATCAAGAGTTTCTGCCGAAGGCTTTTTAAAGATATTTTAACAAGAAAGTCAAAAAAATTCTCCAAAATGACAGTTGCCAATATTTAAAAATAAGGAAGTCACGGGACTCAGACCAGTCTGGCAACGTCGCATAACATAATTGTCTTTTCTCGATGTCAGTTACATTTTTTTTTTTTTTTTCAATTTTGCGATATTTTTTCTCGCAAATCGGCTATTGTGTTTAAACTGAATTGCATTAATCATTGTAATATATTAAATAAAATAAAATTGAAGGCTTTTAAGATTTAAAATAGATAGTTGATGAATGCAATGTTGCCAGTTCTATATTACGTGAAAAACTGCTCGAGTCAAAAGTCATTCATTTATTATTTTTAGTAATTAAATTATTAACTTAATACAATTATAAAATATGATAGGTCACGACTAAATTATAATAAGGAATTTTGGCATTCAAATTTTTAATTTCATTTAAAAAAAATTTAGATTCTATTATGACTTACGAGGTACTGTCCGAACAACCTTAAGGTAAATAATAGTTTAGAATTTTAAATACAAAATATTTTATTAAATTTAAATAATGGTGCTTCGCGGGTTGCTGAAAGATTTGTAACATTTATTTACAATAGTTATTTATTTTACCTTTGAATCAATATTTTAACAATTTTCATTATAATTTTGTTTGTGCTTATCTGTATGCAATTACTGGTTCTTGTACTGTTGACGATGATCTTGGGGGGGGGGTGACAGTGGCGAGGGTCCAGCATCTAGGTGGAGTTTTGGGCCCGTTGGCCTCTCGTTCTGGCAGAAAATTATATACTTCTTGATGTTGGAGAGTTTGCACCCATTTAGTGCGGAGGCAAACTTGACAGGATTTTGCTAGATGGTTAAATATATGGAGTTTATCTAGTAGGGGCAGGCATATTCACCCTCCCTAGCTAGATGGGCAAGGCTTCAGCATCTAATATGACTGAATTTGTTTTTAGTGAGATACTGAACAAGGGCCAGCGGAATGCTGAGAGACCCCTTGAACAGTGGATGGTTGGTGTGATCATCATGTGGATTGATTGAAGCTTGATCGCTGAAGTTAAGTGATGCTAAGCACGGCGAAAGTTTGGGATTGGTGACCTCGAGCAGCCAGCGTGTGGAACGCCCCCCGGGTTGCCATCGGTACATTGTATATTAAAATTTATAAAAAATAAATAACCCCTAAATGGCCTCTGTAGCCGAAAAGGGTTAAAAAAAACTTAATTGTGACGTCATACTTAGAGAAACCCCCGGGTCCCCATGTCAGTTTTGTCCAGACCCCTACCTAACGCGTTACGTAATATGAGTGCTGTGCGACCAGTCACACCAGATTATTTTATTTCCATTGCAGGTGTATTTTGTTGAATAATTTTCTTTCTAATAAAATCAATATTGGAAAAATTGACTTAATTTTTTCCATAAAACAACAACAACAACAACAAAATTTGTAGTTGGAACATAGCAAACCCCCTCTGGGTGTTGTAGGTTTAAAATAACATTGTTATTATTATTTCATTTATTAAAAACAATATTTAGACTTGGGGCCTATTCATGGGGCGTGGTGGTTGCGGTTCCCAACCCAACCCAACCCATCCATCCCCATGACGATTAACTTTTTCTTTTTTAAAGACCACTTTTTTCGATACTCTCTCTAATATTATTATTATTAAAGATTAAATTTCATATTTCAATTTAATTTTATTGAATAATAAAAAATAAAGTTCCCTAATAGCAACGCACACACACTCTCTCTCTCTATAAATATGACATTATGAGTATTTTACACCTTCGCTTTATTACGTACCATTTCCTTCCTCTCTCCAATATTCGATAAATTTCTTATCAAAAAAATAATGTCCTTTCCTTAAAAGAAAATCATTCAAACTTAATAATAATAAAATTTAGAAATAAAAAAAATTTACTTTTAAGTTTCACAAAATATGGAGTGACCAACACATTGGTGCATGAGGAATAATATGGCAATTAAGGGGCTACTGGAGCGAAGTGGTTACGCATGTTTTTCCCGCTAAGATGGCGTAGTGTGTCATAAAAAGTATGCCCAAAATATCAAGTAATTCGAAAATTTGCCAAGAGATGTCAGAATAGTAGCTAATAATATTTAATGATTTTCATTGATCTTTTAACAATAAATATAAATGTTATTATATATTATGTATCTTTTATAAAAAGCATAAAAATATATAAATATAGGCTATTAGGGATCGGCTGTTAGACTAGCCTGACATCTATTGCAAGAATGCTGAACTAATTTGACAGTTGATTTTTAAATAAATCATCTAAGCTTATTTTAAACATTTCTTAATTAATATGCGATTAATAATAACAATAAATTCATTTTTAAATTAAAAAAAAAAATTAAATATTATTGGGACAGAAGGTTTTTTTGTATTTGCTTGATAACAAAAAAATTATAGCTCGATGTCCCAATAATCTCTTATGAATTTAATTCTTTAAAAAAAAAAAACCTCATTGAAAAATTCCTTAAAAATAATCTAGTTTTTTTAAAGTACATTTAGACGTCGCTCCTGAACCCCCTTAATATAAACAAGTGTTCTGTCACCACTTTTTTCGAAGAAAAAAACAAAATATTGTTAAGGATCTTGGAATAACAATCGATTCTCAACTGTCTTTTAATTTGCATGTTCAAAATATTGTAAACAACGCCTACAGAATGCTTGGGTTCATTAAGAGAAGTTAGAGTAATTTTGTGTATAAATATGAAGAACCAGGTGACATGGTGTAGGATGAGGATGGGCAATGGCCTGGTGAACAGCGAAAGCTGGAAAGAAGACAAGGAATGTAGCATTTGCCACCGGGGGGCCATGTCGTTGGACCACGTCTTCGAGTGCGAGGAGGTAAAAAAAGAAACTGGACAATACCTAAGCAAAGAAGGTGGAAGAACTGAAGACAGCGCCAAGTGGGGAGTAGATCAAAAGAAGACTTAATAGGGTTTGGCTGACATGGGAGAAGATGGAAGAGGTTACCTGGCTAAAACTTCCTGAATGAGATTATTCCTGAATAAACTTACTTTTAATTTCAAGTATTTAAAATATAATATTTAAAATTTTGAAATTTAAATTTCTTTATCGTGTAAAATCCCCAAACCCTGAATAGGGAGGGTTATTTAAATATAGATTACAGAGTACTTGCGAACATTCAAATTATTACTCACATCAGGCCGTCACGGCTTGAATGATATTCCTTTGATTCGCTCCGTCAACCAATGTTCAAGTGAACATGATTGAGGGTGTCCAGAAGAAATTTATTCTATAAGAAAGTTTGACTTTCGGGTTGACATTCCATATGGTCCTATTTGACCTTAAAAGCCTAATTGAATTGAGGAAGGACCATCTCCAAGGAATCTCCAAAAATCCCTTGGAGGGGCGCTGGCTCTGGGAATTACTTGGCCAAAATAGGTTTGGATTCTGCATGTTTAGTTTCGTTTTTATTTGCCGCTAGAACCAGAATGTCATGGAAAAAAAGTCCAGTTCTTATATGGTATCGGAATAAGTAGCAGATTCACACCATTTGCAACGATTTCAAGGAATTTTTACCATGTGACCACATTTTCAGAAAATACAATACTAAAAAAATATATAACACTAGTAACAACGTTTCAACCGCTTTAGGCCGTTATCAAGTACTGTGCACTTGCTCCACCTTGTCATGTCCGTTAATACTTTTTACACGGACGTCAGCGCCAACCGTTGGCATTTCTGTGAAAAGTTAGAAGTTCTGCCATTTTTTCATTTCCATGAAGCAAATGCCATCATCAAATCAACATTACATGAACTGAACAAAATAGCGGGGAAAATTTGAACCCCAACTTGCGAAATGCCTTCATGATAGCGCTGACGCTCTGTATATAAAAAGGCAAGTAACGTACCATGACAGTTATTCACTTGAGTCTGAGCAAGTGCACACAGTACTTGATAACGGCTGCAGTATCAAGCAGTTGAAACGTTTTATAGTAGTAATATATTTTTTATAAATATTTAATACAAAATGTGTGTATTCATAATTAAAAAATTCTTCTTAATAATAATAACAATTCAAACCACAAAAGCTTTAATAAACACAATTATGATTTTATTGTTAATTGTTTCTATGAATTTAATTTGTTTTCTTCCCCCCTTTGTCTTCTGTAATTGAAGTCACCTCTTTGAGAGTCTTAATAATTATTATTATTATTATTATTATTAATATTTGTTAAATTTAATGGATTAATAAACGATTTGAGAGAGTGGGTTAGAACAAAAAGGTTTATTAGTA
>JAKCPI010021030.1:0-12411 GCA_023213315.1 Euborellia annulipes
CTACTCTCTTAAAACGAATTAGTAGAATTTATACTTATTCAAACAGTAGGTAAGAAAATTACACCAAATTTAGTCATTTTGAGTAGAATCTACTAAGATATTTAGTAAATTTATTGGTTACTTTTAGATTAGTTATTTTTTACTAATTCAAAAAGTAGTTCATTCAATTCCGGCTGTCTGAGAAGCCAACATGGCCGCCAGCTGTTTGATCGGTTCCTTAATAAAGACATTTTTGGCAATATAAGGCTTTATTTAAGTAATAATAATACAAATAAATAATAATATTGAGATAACTTGTATTTTTTGTTAAAAATTGCAGGAAATATATGTTAAGGCAAAACAAATAGATTCCATATTTTTTTAAATTAATAAAATATTATTTTTTAAATAGTCAATTAAGAAATATTTTTACTTAAAATTTAGTAAATATATTTCTTGATATAACGATAATTAGTTTTATTAAGTTTATTTAGAAATAAATTGCTGGGAAGGAATATAGTAACATTCAAGTAAAAAGCATTGTTAACATCAGCGACATACTTATATAGCAAATAACAGAGAAGTAATAGTAAGTCAAGTTAAAGTGGGTTCGGCTAGAACTCGAGTCAGTAAACACAAGTTAAGGTCCCGGTGTCATCGCACCTTATTTCAGATATCTTAAACATTTCTTTTTTTTGGTCATTATTTTTTAAAAAATTCACTTATTCAATTAGTGAATTTTTCATATTAATAATTTTTACTAATTGAAAAAGTGGATATCCACTATTTACGGGTGGTCTACTTTGCACATCTTAAAAAAGTGACTATACACTATGAATTAGTAGTTTTTTACTAATTCGTTTTTAGAGAGTACAGAATGAGAGCTTTAGGTATCTTGCTACAAGATCTCTTAACCAAGATCCTCTAGAGAATTTTTTTAGCTGTATACGTGGCCTGTGCGGAGCAAACAATCGACCAACGCCCTCACAATTCTCTGATGCGTATAAAACAGCTGTTATTACTAACGTTGTCAAAGGTACGCTCAATTCTAATTGTGAAGACGATGGAGAGGAATTGCTCCTTTCCTATAAAATTCTTTTGAATATTTCAAAAGTATCAGAGGCATCAAATACGGATTCTAATCTCATAGCTCCCTTAGACTCAACACCAGGTTTGCCACATATTTTTGATTCATGCCTCAAATTTGCGGCATCCTACGTTGCAGGTTATTTACTAAGAAATATCAATTTCGACCAATGCAATAATTGCACAACATTTTTTCTAAGCAAAGATAACAACGAACCGGAAAATATTTACACAAAGTCAAAGGACTATTCCGGAAGTAGCCTTACTTATGCAAGCAGCCAGTTTGCAAAAATAGTTGAGGAGAGGAGAGTATATATATTCGAGAATTTCAAACATATGTTTGATAGAAATTCTTGCAAATTATATATACCCTCCTATTTCCAACTAAATGTCAACTGGAAAAACCATAGCCATCAAACCATACATCAAACAATAAAAAACAAAACGGATAAAATTTGCATAATGTTTTTTTTAAAACTTTGCAATGAAAAATTACGCAACAATATTGATAATTTTTACTTGCGTTGATGATTTTCTAAAACTTGTTTCTTAGTTTTCATTTGATCTGGTAAGAGTCTGGATTCTTCCAAAATGAGTACTATTATTTTATTCAATTCCCCTATTATTTTTATGTTTCTTCCAAATCTGTTTACCTGACTGACTAGCTTTTTAGTTTTCTTATTTTTCCTCAGAATTGTAAAATATTTAGATACTATTATTAATGTTTTTATTTATTTATTTATAATTTATTATGACGTCACGCGCATTGTTTGGGATCCGGTTTATTTGCACCAGGGACCGAATCTAGCTTCTTTTAGTGACTCTCTCCATCTCACTCGCCTCATTACTTGCTCTCTTTCTATTCAAATGCCATTTCAGAGCCTCTTATAGCCCAAAATATTTGAATTTTTGCTTTTTCGAGGACGGGAAGGCCTTTTTGGCCCCCTCCCCCTCCCCTTTTGGTTGTCCCCTCCGTGATATTTATACTAATTTTATGAAATTTGTTTGATTAATTTCATTTTAACAAAAGGTTTTATAAAATGGACACCAGGTAGCAGCACTTGCCGGCGGTCGGTGCCTTGTAATTTTCCAACACTCTTTGCATTGGGCATGATTAATGGGGATTCATATCATATACTTTTTTTCAGTTTTTCGCTTATATCTCGTAAACTAAGCATATTTTGTATTATATAGTATTATACAAAGTTTTAGAGCATTAAATTAGCTACAATTTGGTTGATAAAACGAATTTCTAGACCTAATATTAACCGAGATACGGCCGATCAAATATTCTTTTTTTTTTTTTTCATTTTAGACTTTTACCAGTTTTTCGCTTATATCCCGCAAATTAAACATATTTTGTTAATTATAATACATTACAAACTTGTAGAGCATAAAATTTGCTAATATTTGGTTGATAAAACGAATATTTAGACCCAATATTAACCGAGATACGGCCTATCAAAGTTTCTATTTGTTTTATATTTCGAGAAACTTGAGACTTTCTTCAGTTTTTCGCTTATATCTCGAAAATTAAACATATTTTTTCGATTACAGTAAAATACAAAATTGTAGAGTATTAAATTTGCTAAAATTTGGTTGATAAATCAAATTTGTAAACTCAATATTAACCGAGAAACGGCTCTCTATGTTTTACACTCAAAAAACATGGTCTAACTTTGATCGGCCGTACCTCGGTTAATATTGGGTCTACATATTCGTTTTAACAACCAAATTGTAGCAAATTTAATGCTCTACAACTTTGTATGGTACTATGGTGCACACATTATGCTTAGTTTACGAGATATAAAAATGTCCGGTCTTTTTAGTAAAAAAATATCGAAAAATTGCTCTAGTTCCTACAAAAGCAAACTTTGATTAAAAAAAAATTATTTTTACATTTATTTTTAGAGTAGGATAAACAAAAATTTCATATGAAGAAGCCAGACCCAAAAATCGTGTTGACCAGTGAAATTATTAGTCAATAAAAGAACAAAATGAATATCCAAGTGAAGCAATTTCGATTTATCTTTGAATAAAACAAAAAAAAAAGAACAAATCCTTTCTCTTTTCTCTTGAGTAAAAATCTCAAATCTCCAGGGAGCTTAAATAAGAAAAATCGTCTAATTTAGAACTAAATACCCTGAGAAAAACGAGAGTATTAACTTGTTACGGGGGGGGGGGGGGCGTTGGTGGCCAATGGATTCTAATTAATTCACTTACCCCCTCCCCCTCCCCTTCAACCCCTTCTGAGTGTCACAAACGACTGTCAAAAGATAACAAATTGATGTCAAATCGCGTGCGTTCCGTTTTTTTTTTCTTTTCTTCTTTTTCATTTGAAATTATTAATGAATAAAATGAGATTTCACAATTGGAATTTTCTTTTCGCTATTTTACAATAAAAACATTTAACGAAGATAAACTGTACCGAGTGTCTGTCACGTTCTAAATGAATTTTTATCTGCTGCTTCTGCATTTCTAGTCAACTAACAAACTTAACCGATAGATATAGTAAACAAGAAAACACTTAACCTTAGATAAATTGATGTTTTATGGCTGTGAAGATTTACTCAGGAATTTGCAGTGACTTTGCAGCCAGGAGATTAAATAAAAAAATCTTTTATTTAATTTTTTATTCGCCGACGTTTCGGTCGCCAATCGCGACCTTCATCAGGGCAAATATTGTCAAATATACACGATCTTAGGTATCTCAATATTCATTGCAATTAAATACAATATCCCTTTAATTTGTTATGTACAAAAATATTCACTCTAACTTGCTGTTCGGAGGTCTCTTATTCAAAAATTGAATATTTTTGTACATAACAAATTAAAGGGATATTGTATTTAATTGCAATGAATATTGAGATACCTAAGATCGTGTATATTTGACAATATTTGCCCTGATGAAAGGTCGCGATTGGCGACCGAAACGTCGGCGAATAAAAAATTAAATAAAAGATTTTTTTATTTAATCTCCTGGCTGCAAAGTCACTGCAAATTCCTTAACCTTAGAGTTAAATAAAAAATACATTGTGTGGTTTTATGAAACCACGATGCAAGTGAAACTTTTTTTTCGGATCATAGGCGTTAAATTTTCAGAAAATTATTCAATTAAGGGTATTAAAATCGCGTTTTTAATCTTAACTTAATAATTGGAAAATGGGAAATGCATGTTAAAAACTGAGAACAATATTTATTTAGTAAATGAATGATTTTAAATTATTTTAAAAATTATATTTTATCAATTTAAAAATTGATAATTAAATCTCACAATTATTTTTTTATAATTCGTCATATATATTAAATTTCAACTTTCCTATTTTTGTCGTCACGGCTTGTGACGTCAGGGCTTGCAGCGTTGACGTCACGGCCTGTACGCGACATGCTGATAGAAGAGCGAAAATTTGAGAGGATCAAATAAAAGTTTCATTTTAAAAATGATGAAGATACGGGGCAGCCTGGTGTGGATTTTAGTGATAAGGATGAATAAATAAAATTCGGAGATGATTTTTAGGCTTATACTACTATTATTGATGTATATTAATATTGAAATAATTGGAAAATTGTCGTGAACAAGAAAATATGTTTATTTTCAATTTATATACAGTTGATATAAATATGTATTGCGCCGTGACGCATTCCTCAGCCCGCAAATTTATAATTTATTTTTTTTTTTTTTTATACACGCATTTTTGAAAGTTCATTTAAATTCCTTTAATAAATCAAATAAAATTCCAGATTTATTTAATATAATGTAAAATTATAAAGTTTTAAATTACAATTGTTATTATTAATAAAATTCAAAAAAAAAAAAAAAAAAAAAATATTTTATTCGAGAGAGCCAGTCAAGGCCAAACTAAATAGATCAAGAGAGGGGCGTTCGTGTGTTTCCGAGAGAGGAGAGTGAATCCCGAACCCACCCGAACGAGGCATTCACAATCCAAACACCAAATGAAACGCATCTGTAGAGACCGTGTGGAGACATTTTGAGCACTGTACCAATTCGCTTAGGTGATAAAAATCTTCCATGGTACTCCGGTGGACCAGTCGACTACTGAGGCTGTATGTCCAGATCGGTGACGTCATCCAGGTGCTCCAGGGGGCGAAATCGCAGCCACCGACACAAGATAAGTGATCAACAACCCCCCCCCCCCCCCCACTCTCTCTCTACTACAAAAATTAATAAAAGAACAATAATAATGAACGATATTTAACATTTTAAAAAACATATAAAATAATAATGAACTCTAGTTTTTTTAGTTGTTTGATGAACAATAATAAACAAATCTATATATATATAAATGAAATGGTAAAAATGTATGTATGTATGTAAATATGTATGTATATGTTCTATAGAAATCCACAATTTTCAATTAATCCATTTGAAATTAAGTACACCTATAATACATGGCTCTGGGAGTAACGTAGTAATAATTTGAATCTCTTAAATGTTTTGGAAAATTAATTATAATCAAATTTCTTCAATATGGGAACACAAAATCAACAAGTTGGCTAGAAATTAGAGAGCGTCCTTTATGCTCTGAGAACCAGCTTCCTACCTGACTATGGGCGGGGGGTGGGGGCTACGCGGCAGTTGAAAAGCGGAGAGAGGACGCAGGTGACTGACCCTTTAAACAGTCATAAACAGACCCTTTTGTGCTGTTCCCAATCGGTACCCTCGCCTCGCTTGAATATAAGATCCTTCCTTAACATCTTAACACTTGCATTGCAACAAGAAATATCCCAAATTGGGAATAAACTTGCTCGCCGAAGGCGAGCAAGGGGTCCAGGGGCGCAGCCCCCTGGCTAGGTGGAAAGCCCGCCGAAGGCGGGCTTTGCGACTAGTACTTCATATAAAATCAATTTAAAAAAAAAAAATATTAAAATATTATAAAATATAAAAAAATAATTTATCAATTTGTAATTAAAAGGGCTTCACCCTTGAACTGAGAAGACGCTTTAAGGGTGAATAGGAAGGAGGAAAGTGAGATAATGAAAGATAATAAAAATAAAAAAAAAATTAATGTAAAAGAAGGCGAAATAAAATATAATAAAAATAAATAATAAACGAATTAATTGAGTTAATGAGGTGAAATGTGAATATCAACCTATTCATGTCTTTTAATCTGTTTCTCAGGTCAGGGTGGTCCAAGGTAATTATAAACAATAAATGAATTAACTAATGAAACAAAATAATGATTAAAAATAAAATACAAAAAAATAATTAAAAATAAAAACAATTAAAAATAATTAAAAATAAAAACAATTAAAAATAATTAAAAATAAAAACAATTAAAAATAATTAAAAATAAAAACAATTAAAAATAATTAATATAAAGACAAATTAAAAAATAATGTTAAAAATTAAAATAAAACAACTAATTAATTAATTTAAACAAATACCAATTAACAACAAATAATTAATCATAAAACATAAAACTAATTGTTAAAGTATTAAATCGAAAAACTTTATTTAGTTGATATTTATTTAGTAAATCTGGAATTGAGAAAATTAAATAAAATAATCTATCATTTAATAAATTGTAAATTGCGGGACGAGGTCTGTTTGTTTTTTATTAAACTATTCATACTCGAGGTTTAATTCAATTGTTTTCATTTAACCCAAATCACAATATTTCAGATCTTCAGGTGACATTGTTGTGCCAGTTTTCTATTTGCAGCCGCAGAATTAAATTATTAAAAATTTAATAAATTATTTTTCTAAATCCAATTGAAGGTTCGAGTTCCACCCTTAATTATCTTAGCTATCCAGCATCCTCCTTTTAGCTCCAGTTCACCGTGGGGGAAATAAAACTGGTGGGTGAACACCAACACACCACACAACACTTAAAAAGAGCACGGTACAGTATATATCAATTATAAAAATAAATAAATAAATAAACGAAAAAAAATAAAATTCTTAAATAATATATGTAATGGAATGTACCGTACTGTCGGAAAATAAATGCATGTCGATATAAAAAATCTGATGGGACAAGCACAGAACACAACTTTTGATTACCGAAGTTGTGTGCTGTTCGACCAGTCACACCAGATTTTTATACACTGTTTGGGCAATTGTAGCATTTATGTGCTGGGTAAACTGCATATGTAGTTTTTCTATAAAATCTCTAGGAAGCGAACGGCATTTTTGGCAGGTATGAATAACTATTAGATAAAACTGGGAAGACTTCATCATCGTTAACCTCCCCTCCCACACTTTATGTATTCTCGCTCTACGCAGACGATGCTACTGTGGTGATATCTGATAAAAGGGAACATAATCTTTTTAATAATTGCAATGATACACAGAGCGTCAAAAAAAACTTTGTTGACCTGTTCTAATCTACCTTAATGATAGGGCTCTAATTTAAGAAACATTTAATATGAAATATCTTATACATTTCTAAAGGGTCGTCCACATATGACGTAACAAGTTAGGGGGGGGGAGGGGTCTGAACAAAACGTTACTAATTGTGACATGGAGGGGCCTGGGGGTTTCTCTAAATGTATGTGACATAATTCAAAGTTGAATTTATAAAAAAAAAAAAGGTCGAATGATTTTCACAACAGGGAAAAATAGAGAGATTATTTGAGCCACAAGAGAAAATTTACTAAAAGAAAAAAAAGGTAAAATGATATGAATTTTGTATAAGAAATTTTATTCGGAGGGGGGTGTGTTAGTTCTATGTTGTGACATAATATTTATAGGGGGGTTTGACTAACTGGTCGGGACAGGGGCGTATATAGAAATTTTTTTCGGGGGGGGGGGGGCCCGAACTCTAAAAATTTTTTTGAGAAAAATTTTTTTTAAGAAACTAAATTTTTTTTCCACACGAAATTTTTTGCGGAACATTTTTTCTTTTGCGGAATCAGTTTTCCACCCTGCAGAAAAATTTGTTGCGCTGTTGTCTGTATATCCCTATATATGTATATGTGTTTGGGAAATTTCGGGGGGGGGGCCCGGCCCCCTCGCCCCCCCCTTATATACGCCCCTGGGTCGGGAGGACTAGAAAATCGTCAAAAAAGGCGTTACGTAATGTGTGAACGGCCCCTAAGTAAATTTAACACAAATACAAATCATTTTAATAAATTTAATACAAATTAAATTAAATAAAGAAAAATAAGTCGATTTTCATTATGAGGGACAAATTCAACATAATCTCGATATGTTCTGTTGGATATTAATTAAACATGTTGTTTTTAACAGGAACAGGTAGATGAAGGCAGCCAGCAAAGAACAGAAACTTTATTTAAATATCGTCGACGTTTCGGGAACTCGTCGCTCCCATCTTCAGGACCTACGGTCATCGAATAATTTATTTGATGCATTTATATGCTGATTTGTGTTTGCAATTTTGTATGACCTTATGTATATATGTATCAATCTAAACAACATTAACAATTTATCGTAAGTTTTTTGTCATGTTTTGTTTTTTATAAAAAAAATACATGTAAAGATTAATTGTAATTTTACCTAGCTAACATCAAATAAATTGTTCGATGACCGTAGGTCCCTGAAGATGGGAGCGACGAGTTCCCGAAACGTCGACGATATTTAAATAAAGTTTCTGTTCTTTGCTGGCTGCCTTCATCTACCTGTTCCTGTTGATTATCACTCAGCCATTAATTTCTTTTCAAACCATTTTGTTTTTATAAGAATTTACCAATAAAATAGACAGAGAAAAACTGAAATGGAAAGAAAATTTTAGAAATTTAGCGTTAATAAATAAAATTTCGACATTTTTGTCTTTATTTAAATTGTATTAAATTGATTAAAATGATATGGATTTGTGTTAAATTTACTTTGAAATGTATTAGATATTTTATATTAAATGTTTCTTAAATTATTATTAAAGTAGATTAGAACAGGTATTTTTAAGAAGAAACAAAGTGTTACGTTTTTTTTTTTTTTTTTTTTTTTTTTTTGATGATCAGGGTAGATTAAATCATGATGCAATCAGAACTGTCTATACTTTAAAACAAAATATTTAAGATTTCATACCAAAAAAATAAATAAATATTTTCACTTAAATTATTTTTCTGCAACAGTCAAATGCCCCGAAACCGAAACGTTAGCCTCTATTCGGTGGATGGTGTCGTATTTTTTTTGTTAGTAGGCTATAATTTAATATTTGAAATTGGCATTTTGCCCTATGAGTGAGTGTTTTAACAGCAACCAAATGCGCTATTTTGGGGCCATATAATATTTGATCATCAATGATTTATTATTCTTATAATTGCGTTTTCCACTCAACAGCAATCATATGAAATACATTTTGTTGTTGTACGGCACTTTTTATTATTATTCTTTTTTTTTTTTTTTTTTTAATTGTTCGTTGGGATATTAATGAAACAAAAATTGACAACATGGTTGCAAAACTTTTTTTTTTTTTTTAATTTGTAATTTTATCTACAAAATAAGAATATACATTTTAAAGAGCATCTAAAATATAATTGATTTTTAACTTTGCCCATCAACCGTAGGTTGGACAGGTAAAGTTACCGGTAATGTAATCGTAAAAAAAATCGAAATTTTTCTGAAGCTGCCAAAATGCGTTTTGAGGTCCCCTGAATCCATTTAAGAAGTTTTTGGAATGATGTCTGTGTGTGTGTGTGTGTGTCTGTGGTAATTTTTTCGTCAACGAAATCTCAAAAACTATTCATTCAATTGTTTTGAAATTTTGCACCCATAAACTAGGGGTAGAGGCCAAGAACTGAAAAGCTTTTGGTAAATAGCGGACCATTAGGGGGGCTTCTAGGGGGGAGGACAAAAATTTTTTTCTTACATAACCTATAATTTTTTTATATTTTCAGAAACTAGACTTCCTCCCGAGTAAAATGATATATAATATGTATAACATCGGACCATCAGGGGGCTCTGGAGGGGGGGGGGACAAATATTTTTTTCTTGAATAGTGGGTGGGCAAAGTTGTGCGCTCGGCTTAGTCCGACCCTTTATTTAAATAAAATCATTAAAGCCAATTGTGAGAAAAATAAAAAATACATCAGTAAAGTACTAGTACTATTTGGTCGATTGGAATGAAATTCCTGCTCATGCTTGGGACATGAATACTTAGCTAAAGTGTTGATCCTCCAGGAGGCCTTGGCGATCATTACACTGACGAAGGGGGCATATATCGCACTGATCTCTCCTCGGTTCGACATTAGGAGTCAAACAAGTAAAGTAACCCAAACATGAAATTCCGATTTCATTGAAACTTTGTACAATTAAATAAATGATAAATCTATATATAAATTTGAAAAAATTTCGACCAATGAATGAACAGTTTATTTTAAAAAAAAATTTTAAAAATTATTCCTGAAAATCAGTAGGCCTACAATAGTGAAAATCATTAAAAAGTGTTTCAAATTCCAAGTTAGACTCATATTCAAGTGATTTCATACAATTGATAATTATGCCTTAAATGAATAATTAATATTAGCATTAGGTTTCTATCTAGCCTCTCAACAATAGTATTAATGACCATTCAAAACACTTTGTAGCTAAAAATCTATCTTGTTTAAAAATTTTAAAAAACTGTTGCGAAAGTTGACAGACAGAGATCTATTTTCTTTTATAATATAATTTTGAAATAAAAACTAGGTCTCCCGTAAGTGCCTTCTCCTTCTTCAAGCGCCCCCAGTTAACCCATGGCCTATACCAAACCCATTAATTTCTGTTATCTGCTGACTATACCCCCTTCAATAACATTATCAAGCTGATAAGTTTCAAAATCCAACAATCAATTCACTCAACAAACAGCTAAAACCCCTTTCAAAACAACTTGAAATTTAAAATCTACTTGTTTTAAAAATTCAAAAATTAATTTTTTTAAAAGTTCTGTTAATTTTATTGGTCGAATTTTTTCTCGTTTAATGCATATTTATATTAGTTGTTTAATTAATTGTACAAAGTTTCATTGAAATCGGAATTTCATGTTTGGGTTACTTTTACTTGTAAGATGATCGAAAAGACTTGGAAAAAAGAAAAATACTCGATACTTTACTGGTATCGATACTTTCCTATCAGCCAAGTACAAGTATCGATACTTTATTTTCGTATCCCTAGATGAGTCACACCATACTCTCTATTTATCTGACCTGGAATGGTAGCCAATTCAATTGAAAAAATTGAAACCCGCGGCCCTTGGCATAAAAGACCAGAGCGCTACCCACCTCACCAAGATCCGAGGACTAAAAATGAAATTTTGTGTAGTAGTTAGAGTGATCGCGACCATTCAAGAAATTTTTATTCACCAAATTTTGAACGACATTTTTGCAAGTGTAAGGTCCCATTTAGGAACAATTAAAAAGGCAATCAATTTTAATTGTGATGAATTAATTAAATCTTCTCAAATGAAAAATAATAAAAATTGTTATATAATTAAATTTTCTTTTTTTTTAATTGATTTTCTTAAGAATAAATACGACATATAGATAAAATTTAAAATTTCACTTTACAAAAAGTTCGACACTGCGCCCGCCCCCTACCTCAAATCATTACTATTATTATCATTATTATTACTAAGGCCATTTTTCTATCCATTTTTACTTTCTCTTACCTCTATATATATGTTAATATATAAAGAGAGAAAGTATTGGATTAATGTCAAAAATTCGATGTCAAGATTTTGATAGATATACATGTTTTGAGGTCCCCTGAATCCAAAAAGTGGTTTTCAACATGGCCTGTCTCTGGGTGTGTGTTTGTGTCTGTGAACAAAATATCTCAAGAACAAAAAGAGCTAGGAGGTTGAAATTTTATATTTAAGCTAGGCACCCCCCATGGGTTACGAAGCCTTTGAAATCTTCTTGCGGAATCCAAAAATTTTTTTTTCCCGTAAGTAAAAATATTTTACCCTTTTTTTATTTAGAGACGCAAAATTTTTGCCACTCGCGGAACCAAACATTTTTTCATGTTCTGCCCGCGGAACATTCCCTCTTATTTTTTCATGTTCTGCCCGCGGAACATTCCTCTTATTTTTTCATGTTCTGCCCGCGGAACATTCCCCTTCTTATTTTTTTTCATGTTCTGCTCCGCGGAACATTCCCTCTTATTTTTTCATGTTCTGCCCGCGGAACATTCCCTCTTATTTTTTCATGTTCTGCCCGCGGAACATTCCCTCTTATTTTTTCATGTTCTGCCCGCGGAACATTCCCTCTTATTTTTTCACCGCCCGCGGAACACTCCTCTTATTTTTTCATGTTCTGCCCGCGGAACATTCCTCTTATTTTTTCATGCGTTCTGCCCACGGAACATTCCCTCTTATTTTTTCATGTTCTGCCCGCGGAACATTGCTCTATTTTTTCATGTTCTGCCCGCGGAACATTGCCCCTCTT
>JAKCPI010021034.1:0-17504 GCA_023213315.1 Euborellia annulipes
TTTTTTAATAAGCCAAATAGCACTTTTTTATTATAAATTGCCTGAAACAGTTGACTGAAAAATTGCGGCACTTGATTAAGGAAAGGGTCCGCAGCAGGCGGATCCAGAGCCAGCTGGAGGGAGGTCAGGGAGCGAAGTCCTCTTTGCAAATTTTATTTTAGTTTCTCAAATTCCCCC
The DNA here is from genome assembly GCA_023213315.1 of Euborellia annulipes. Lineage (NCBI taxonomy): Eukaryota > Metazoa > Arthropoda > Insecta > Dermaptera > Anisolabididae > Euborellia > Euborellia annulipes. The sequence goes on from JAKCPI010021034.1 coordinate 178, forward strand.
TCAATCGAAATCCCAGCAGATGTTGAGACAATTTCCATTTAATCTCTTTATTAGTAAGCCGGTTTGCAAGGCAAATTGGGTTATTATCTTTTATCACAAAACGTTATAATTTATTTTGCACTCAATTTTATTTTTCAAATTTTAATTAGAAAAAAGATCAATTGAAAGAAGAAAGGAAGACGGAAGACGAAGAGGATTCAATTTAGACCTGACGACATCCTTTTCTTTCTCTGTCTTTGGAGACGAGACGAGACTTGAATGAGCTTTTGATGACTTCATCATCATCATCATCATTTGAGAAAAAAAAAGGAGAAAATGATTTAAGGTAGAAAATGAAAAAAAAATTCTTCTTAATCGACGGCAAACACGAGAAGTTTTCAAGGTCAGACAACAACAACAACAACAACAACTTCATTTTATATTGTCTCACTTTTAAATTTGATTATCTGTGAAATTCTTTGCCCAAATGGGCGTAGATTGAGTTTTGATCCTTTGCAAAAAGTGCTTCGTTTTATAACTAAATCCGCCACTTCAAATGACGTCATCATGAAGGGAATGGTATTTTTGTTGGAATGTCAAATAATAATCTTTGAAATAAATGTTATGTGAAATTCCTCTCGGTATCCCCGTTTATTTACCCGAGGTGCTTTTATGCACGAAGACACACACCTCAAACCCAACCGACCTCTGGCCGTAGCAGTCTACCGGCACCCCGTGAGATTACATTATTTTCTATCAATAACTCCTCCTCCTGCGTTCATTTCTAGCTAGTGAACTAATCCTTATTTCTGGTTCCACCTGGTTCCTTATATCTAGAGAGGATGTCCTAGTTTGTGGAGGAACTTCCTCAGCGCCGATTTCTTCCGAAAAACACATCACTGAGAGGGAATTCCTTTACGGGACGGGATGTCACAGGAACTCCCTCTCCTCGTAGAGTTGCCTGGGGGCTATTGTGGTCAGATCCAATATTCCAATCCAGTGCCTGTTTGAGGATGTGTTTTCATTAAATAAATATTTTTTTTTAAAAATTCAACAGATCCAGGATTTGAACAGGGATTTTTCTTTTTACTTTTTAAATAATTATTTGTCGAATAATAATTGTGATATTATTTCTATTTTTCCTTTATAAAGCATTTATTCCAAAACTATTAATATTGTCCCATTTTTATGTGTAATTTATTTTCAATATATAAAGAATTAGGTTATAAATAGCAAAAATATATTAAAAATTAACATTTTTTGAAATTTGATGCATACTTCTCGCCCTCTATATATATGTTAATATATAGAGAGAGAAAGTATTGGTTTCATGTCAAAATTCGATGTCGAGATTTTGGATGGATCTTCACGTTTTGAGGTCCCCCTGAATCCAAAAAAAGTGGTTTTCGCGACATGGTCTGTCTGTCTGTGTGTCGTGTGTCTGTGTGTCGGGTGTGTGTCTGTGAACAAAATATCTCAAGAACAAAAAGAGCTAGGAAGTTGAAATTTTATATTTAAGTTAGGCACCCCCATGGGGACGTGACCAAAGCTTTTGAACAAAATCAGCCAAAAAGTACTAGTACTTTACTGATGCACTTTTTCAGTTTTTTTCGATTTTCTCAAAATTTTGCTCCAACGATTTTTTTAAAATTCAAAAATCAATTATTTTTTAGATTCTCTATAATATGTATATTCTCATTTTGTGATTGAAATCTTCTGAAGACCACTTTACTCTTGTTCTTCATAGGAAAGATAGGAATTTCTCCTATGTTTGCTATGGTAACAAAATATAAATATTTTTTCCATACTTATAAATTTTACATCTTGAAAATCGAATGTACCGTACTGTCGGAAACTAAATACATGTCGACACAAAAAATCTGGTGAGACAAGCACAGTACACAACTTTCGATTACCAAAGGTAAGAGAAAGTTGTGTGCTGTCGCCAGTCACACCAGATTTTTTAATTTGAATTATTATTTTCTAACCAAAAGAATAATAAAAATAAAAATAAATTGCTCAGGGGCCCAGATCTTGTGGGTAAGTGGATGGCGACCACGAGCTACCCGAGCTGGGACTGTCAGTCCTTCTATTCTTTACATGTCAGTCCCTTTCTTCTATATTTTCAACAGGCGTCAGACCGTGCGACGGGCCGGCCTGTTCTATTTCTTCCGATCGCAAAAAAACCCATTCCACCGACCCCGCACCGCGGGAATAATAACGGTAAAGAAAGAAGAAGATTAAAAATATGGAATTTTTTTTTTTAAACACTCACACTTTTTTCTCATTCACACTCACACTCACACACACATTCACTTAAATTTAATTTAAATTCATATTTTTTACATTTTTTTTTGAATTGAATACCAAATATGAATTTAAATTTTCCAAACTAAACCCTATAAAATAACACATACCCATTATATTATTTTGACTCTCTCTTTTCTTTCTATAAAATGAATTTTTTTTTTTTCTAAATGAAGATATATTTATTTATTTATTGCTTTTTTTGTCGGGGGGTGGGGGGAGAGACGCTAATAATTAATTTGCTATTTTTTTTACCTGCTTAACTTATTATTAACGTTAGTTTTCAATTGGTTTCGGTGTGGGTAAAAAAAAAAAAAAAAAAAGATTTCAATTTCCTGCGAGAGAAAACAAGACAAGGGCGGATCACTTTTGCCTTTTGCCCTTTGTGCTTGCCTGCCTGCCTGCCTGCCGCCAAAGAAGAAAAGAATTCTATTCTGGACAACTAACCCCCTGAGGGGTTAACAACAACACATAATTTAGGTTTTTGTGTGCTAATTTCAGGTTATTTATTTCGATCCCAAGAAAATTTCACTTAAATTCACTTCTACCTGCCTTCGTCTTCCTTCGACTTTTTAGATATATATATATATTTTTTTTTAAATAATAATTTTGTTGTTTGTTTTAAAAAATACATCCTCCCCCCCCCCCCTCTCCCGAGAAAAAATAACTTAATTGAATAAAAGTCAAATATAAGATAGAAATTTGGAATATAAATATGAATTATTATTATTATTTTGTTATTATTTACCCGAGGTGCTTTCGTGCTCGAAGACACAACCGGCCTCTGGCCGTAGCCATCTACCGGCACCCCCCATAAGGTTGCTTTATTTCCTATCTCTAACTCCTCCTCGTGCGTTATTTCTGCTTCCTTTTATCCAGCCTCTCCTATGTTAGGAATGTATTCGTAATGCAAATATTGCACGTATATCGATGGTGATTTGGAAATACCAGATAAATTTTAATGTACTAGAGATTGATATTTGGATTATAATACTTCTGAAGATGACTCAATGTCGAAATACGTTTGTTGATACCAAGGAATAATATATTGAAACATATAACCTTGTGTTTTTAAATTAATTTACCTGATTAAATGAAATCATTCCCGACACTCTTTAATTCCACCTACATTTTATAAAATCTAATCAACTATAAACTAACGTTTAATTATATATAAAAAATAATAAATTTTCTATTTTCTAACTAGTTTAAAAGGAAACCCCGTTAGATTATATAAACATTAAAAAAAGCCCCATTAAAATTCGTTAAGTAGTTTCAGAATTAAAAATTAAATCTCACTATTATTTTCCTACCATTTATATATTAAATTTTAATTTTTATATTTTTCTATTGGAGGGGTGGGGTTAGGGGTTGGGAGAGGGAGGGGCCTCATGGAAGTATATGATATTGGTTTGGGGTGATTAAATAAAGAATGATTTTTGTAGGTTTGAGGGTTTTTGTATTTAATTTCCCTCAAATAAAAATTCTCTATTGGATCTCACCACAATAGCCCCCCAGGCAACTCTACGAGGAAAGGGAGTTGCTGTGACATCCCGTCTTGTGGAAGTGACGTAAAGGAACACTCCTTGAAAGGAGTAGGTGCTGAGGGAGTCCCTCCTCAAACTAGGACATCCTCCATAGCATAGAAGAGGTTGGATAAAAGGAACCAGAAATAAGGATTAGTTCACTAGCTAGAAATGTAAGCAGGAGGAGGAGTTAGAGATAGGAAATAAAGTAAATTTACGAGGTGCCAGTAAATGGCTACGGCCAGAGGCCGGTTGGGTTTGAGGTATATGTCTTCGTATATTAAAGCACCTCGGGTAAATAAAAATAAAAAAAAAAAAAAACATTACCTGAGCTCTTTTTTCTAATCTAAATTTTATTTTTTTTAGAGATTTCGGCTCTTTTCTAAATTTCAGCAATCAATTAATATAGAAAAATAGAAACGTGTGTCTTGGTCCATTTTCTAATTACGCTATAAATATGAATCACGATTTTTGAAGCCGGTTATTTATTTTTTTTTTTCAAGGGAAGAGAGGGGGTCAAAGGTCACGCCACAAGGGATAACACTTTTATATGTTAATTTTCAGATAGAGTGAGAGGAGAGGGAGTCCACAGGTGGCGCGGTGCGGTGCCACAATACAAAAAAAAAAAACCCAAACGAAACCCCATGCTGCTCTCGTCGACATCAATTCAATTTCTCAACAAATTCCAACCCAACCAACCACCGCCAATTTTTAACACCTCAATATAGTCAAATATAATTAAATATATATTCGATCAAGTAGAAGCCTAATTTGTATCGACGGAAAACAGGTCTTTACTCTCTCTCTGTGTGTGTATGTGTGTGTGTGTTGTTAATTTAGACATCAACGTCTTGTTGCCCGGCCGGCGCGGAATGCATAAAAGAAATAGAAAAAAGATTAACTCTTGGTTGGTTGCCATCGTCTGAATGAAATATCACCATTATGAGAGGCCTCTGTCCTGTATACACATTTGTTAAGGTCATCCTTTACAGGACAGACAGACAGACAACACAATTATAGTCCCCCCTCCCCCCCCTCCCCCTCTCTCAATTTCTACTGCAGAATGCCTTCTTCTCAGCAGCAGTTTAGAAAAACCTGTACTCCAAGATAGATATAACTTAGGATTAGTTTCGACTTAAAGAAAACAATTAACGACCAGTTAGAAACACTTGGCGCGAGAAGAGAAGAGAATTCAAGACCGAAAAAAATATTTTTATGACTATATATTATTATTATTATTATTACTAGTTTGGAATCCCTATGACAGGGTCATTTCTATGAAATTTACGATGCAAATTTGACATTTAATGCTTAGAGTAGAAGATAGAAATTTATTTTTTTTTTTTTTAATTAAATTATAAAAATGTTTGATTTAATTTTTATACTAATTCGATTAGGAAAAGAGGTAATAACCTATATATATATATATAGAGAGAGAAAATATTTGATTCTATGTCAAAATTTTGATGGAAATACACGTTTTGTGTTCAAAACAAGTGGTCTGTAGGTGAACAAAAAGAGCTAGGATGTTGGAATTTTATATTTATGTTAGGTACCTCTTTGGGACGTGACACAAAGCTTTTGAACAAAATCGGTCAAAGAGTACTAGTACTTTACTGATGTGCTTTTTCAGTTTTTTTCGATTTTCTCAAAATTCGTTGCAAAGATTTTGATTAAAATTCAAAAATCAATTATTTTTTAGATGCTCTTGAAAATGTATATTCTGATTTTAGCCTTGTTTGAAGCACACTTTAATTTTGTACTTCATAGGAGAAATGTTTGTCATGATAACAAAATATAAATATTTTCCCATGTTTATAAATTGTACATCTTGAAAATCGAATGTACCGTACTGTCGGAAACTAAATATATTGAATATATCGACCCAAAAAATCTGGTGTAAAAAGCACAGAACTTTCAAAGATAAGAGAAAGTTGTATGCTGTGAAACCATCACACCAGATTTTTTTCTTGTTGCAATAATAATTTTACATATTCTTTCTTAAAAAGAAATATCTTTCTCTTTCACCTCTAATTCTAATATACCTTCGTTATTTAATCATAAAAAATATGAAATAATAAATTTTGTTAAAAAAAAAAGACATTAAAATAAAAATGAATCATAAGAATAAAGTGCCCATCTAAGTAGAAAAAGAATGTGAGAGAGGGAATTATAAATATTTATCATAAGATAATCCTCGACAAGCAAGCACTAACAAGAAAAAAAAATAATAATAATAATATTAGCTCTAGAAATTGTTCAAAAAGTTTATAATGAGAATCAAATTTTTTTTTTTTTAATACGATTTCCAGCTCTTAAATATTCAATCAATTCGAATAGGAGACTTTGCAGCCAAGGAATTAAATATAAAACTTTTATTTAATTATTAACCGTCGACGTTTCGGTCGCAAATCACGTTTTTCTCAGGACCTGGGGTAGTATATTTATTTTCAGTACAAATTGAATAATATTTATAATCAATGATATAAGTTTTTTTTTATAATTTAATAAATTTAATATATTTATAATATAGCTAAATATAATAAATATTATAAAAAACATATCATTGTTTATAAATATTATACAATTTGTTGTGGAAAATAAATATTCTGACCACATTCTGAGTAAGGTCGTGAATTTGGGACCGAAACGTCGACTATTGACAATTAAATAAAAGTTTTTTATTTAATTCCTTGGCTGCAAAGTCTCATAGATCAAATTCAAAGTCTACAGCCACTTCTCATCGCTTATTCAATCAATTCTATGGAATTCTTTCTTCTGGAACCCCCTCCAGCGTGCTCGGGCCCGCCTGCGGCGGACCCTCCTCTTTTCTTAATCCAGATGCCCTAATTTTACAGTCAACTCGTTTCAGGCAATTATTAATAAAAATACATAACTGACTTATTAAAAAATAACACTCTCTTATCTTAAAAAAGAGTTATATGTATATAATAGCGGAGTGTCCGTCTGTCTGTCTGTCTGTCTTTATCCAATCCGAAGCCCATCTTCGATCTCTCTAAAAAAAAAATAAAAATAAAAAAATCTGGTGTGTGCTGTGCTTGTCACACCAGATTTTTTTTGTGTCGAGATATATTTAGTTTCCGGCAGTACGGTACATTTCAAAATGTAAAATTTGGAACTTGCCCCTATACGGTATATATAAAAAAAAAAAATATTGCGATCAAGTAAAAAATTTATTTCGAAATTTTAATGAAAATATACGTTTTGAGGAAGAAGGAAAAACTAAAATTGAATATTTAAGTTACGTTGGTATTGACATATCGCCACTGTCCACCATTTATTATGATGCTTGTGTTTCTAATTTCACCCCTTTGTTAAGACTACCGAATTTTATAGGACCTGTACCTAATTTCACCCTATTTTTTTTTAATTTCTATTTTAATTTTATACGTAAGTGAAATAGATAAGAATACTTTTATTCTCGAATGTCAAAACAAATCGATATTAAAAGAATACAATGTTTTAATTTTCAAAGAGTAGAAGGAAGTGTGATAATAATATTCTTTTTCCTTTTTATCAAATCTCATAAATAACATTAATTTATGTAAATGAAATCTTTATGTTTCAGATCAAAGAATGATAAAACATTTCTTTTTTTTTTTAAATAAGTGATTTGTAAGTGTTTTTTTTTTGTATGTATTATTACGGTTAAACGGCGACTGAGTTTACAGATTCGATGTGACGTAATTTTAAAATTTCAAATCCTATACATAAAAGCAAATAAAATAATGAATTATTCTTTTTTTAAGTGGAATATACAAGTAAAAGAATGTTAGAGATATTAAAATGAGAGACAAAATGATGCCATTTAAAAAGCATTAAAAATTTATTAAAACCAGTCACACCAGATTTTTATTAACTTTAAAAAATGTTAGAATATGCATAAGAGAAATAAGATAAAGAGTACCTATTATGCTCATTGTGCATAAAATCTTTTCAAAATATGCACAAATATTAATATTTTGAATCCGCCGTACAGCATTTATATCAAACAAATTTAATATAAAAAGATTTACCTTGAAGAAGAACAAAACATTTCTTGATTATATCAGAAATGAATTTATTATTAAATCAGTCACTTTATAGACAAATGATATAATTAATTCGATGATTAACATTCATTTGACATTTTAATAGGGTTATTAGGAGAATGAATAGTTCATGGAAAGTGAGGGCGCTACAAGCGACACCGACAAAAACAACCACTAAATTCAAATTAAAAACAAAATAATAAAATAAAAATTATTCTATTTAAATAATTATATTATTAGAGACATTATTTATTAAATAAGAAATTTTTAGACTATAAAAAAATTCATATTATTTATCAAAATGGAAAATTATTTTGCATGTGTTAAGGTTAGAATATAATTTTGTCTTGGAAATCCGGAAATTCGACAATTTTTTTTTTTTTTAAGCTAATTGATTTTTATAATTACAAAATTTAATCACTTTTGATTAATAAAATACCATCTATGTTCAGAATCACCGCCTGACAATCAAATTATTTATATTCTTTTTTTTATTTGTTTACGACATTTATCGCCATTTAGATCCCATCCTTATTTATTTAAATCAATTCGTATTAATTATTAATCTTAATGACACGAAAAATTAACTTGTATAATTATTACAATGCGAAACAAAACTTTTGACCTCTTGTTTATAGTTCTAATAAATTTATTTACATTTTTTTCGCGAAATTTACATCATAGAATTAACTAATTAATTAGTATTAAATTAATATTACATAAGATACGCAACAATAAAAATTTTTTTTCAATTTCTCTTTTCGGCTTTCGAGGCAATTAGGCTTTGATTGTACAATAATATAATTACGTAATAAAAAAGATTATTATATAATTAAATCTCTTTTTTTCGGTGATTTTATTTAATATTGATGGATATCGGGCGAGGTACCACGTGCTTGGTAAAGAAAAATTTATATTCGTTGATAATGAAATTAAAATTCGACAATAAATTTTTTTTTTTTAATTTGCTTTATTTTTATATGATTAAAAAATTAATTAATAAATAGTAAATAGAGATTGATAAAAAATAAGAGACACAACAATGAAAATTAAAAAAAAAAATTTGTTTTTGGTTATTTTCATTGTTGTGTCTCTTATTTATTAATAATTTAATAATTAATTTTTTTAAAATAATTTAATTATTATGTAATAATTTAATGATTGTTAAAAACAATTAATTTTTTTTTAAATATCATTCTTTAAAATTTATTCATTTGAATAAATGAAGGGGGATAATCGCAGCGATAGTTCAAACTCCCTCCCCTCCGAAAACATTTTTCTTTTTCCTTAGCTCAGAGAATAATAATTTCCATTATATTCCGCTATTGTACTAAAGGCAATTTGCGATATTCTTTCTTGAACATAAAATTTTATAAATAATAATTTTAACAGATGTATTGAATGCTGGGGGGAGGGGGAATGACAATTCAATCAATGGAGCATCAATTGACAGATGTATGTTTAGTTGTTATTGTTATTATTATCCATGTCTGTGTGTGTGTGAGGTTTATTAGGATTTAAATCATAGAGAGGGGATATTTTGACCCTACAAACATAAAGAAAATTTGACAATTAATTTGTGTTTAATCACTAGCTACTGCACCTGTCGAGGATCTGCAATTTTAGAAAATTTCAACCACTAAATGAGTATAGTTATAAAAGATGGTCCAGGAAAAATACTCGGGTCCACAAATCCCCAAATGGGGAGGCTCAGAAGATTCCAGAAAATCCATAGAAAAGCATTGGATTCATTATATATAGACTTAAAATTAAAGCCAATTAATTATAATAATTAAATTAATTAAATCCCTCATTTGAAAAATTAGAAAAATTATTATATAATTAAATTTTCTTTTTTTGTTTCTTTTGTGGGGACTCGCTGGTGTAGCGCGCTAGGGTGTCGACCTCTACAAAGAAGATCCGTGTTCAAATCCTGGGCGTGAGGGATTTTTCATTAAATTTTTTTTTTTTTTTTTTTTTTTTTTTAACAATCACACTTTTTTCTCAATCACACATTCACACAGTCTTTTCGGCAACTCTGGCCATATAAAACCTTTACGATATCCGTTATTGATTAATATATCTATAGGTATCATTTGGTATCCAAATGGCTTAAATAAAATCATCGGACTGCCTGGGGTCCGAACCCGCGACCTTTGGTATACGAGGCTAGCACGCTAACCCCTACACCAAGCACCGAGGGCTTTTCATTAAATAAAGATATTTATTTAATGTAAACAAATCCTCAAGCAGGCACTGGATTGGAATATTGGATCTCACCCAGGCAACTCTACGGGGAGAGAGAGTCGCTGTGACATCCCGTCCTGTGGAAGGGACGTAAAGAAAATTCCCTCTTCGAAAAGAGTCGGTACTGAGGGAGTACCTCCTCAAACTAGGACATCCTCCCTACCATTGGATAAAAGGAACCAGAAATAAGGATTAGTTCACTAGCTAGAAACGAACGCAGGAGGAGGAGTTAGAGATAGGAAATAAAATAACTTCACTGGGTGCTGGTAGATTGCTACAGTCTGAGGTTCAAATAATAATTTAAGCATTTATGGATAGAAATTTTGTGATAATTCTCAGACATTTGTTGTTTATTGTTGAGTGCAGCCGGGGGGCCTGGCATCGGAGAATAGCAACAGACACCACAATCTTTACGGTGATGCCAAACGCGGCGAAAGCTCGCGGTTGGTGACCCCGAGCAATAAGCGTGTGGAACGCCATCGGTACTTGTATTTAAAAATGATATAAAATCCCTAAATGGCCTCTGTAGCCGAAAAGTTTTTTTTTTTAATTAAAATTAATTATAAGTGCAAAAAAAGAAAGAAATAAAAATATTACAAGGGGAAATAAGAGATTTTTTTGTTTTATTTTTTAATAAAATCCTTCCCCCTCCCCCCTCCCTAATTATAATAGTTATTAAGATAACGCTAACGTTTTTTAAAGGGGAAGAAAAATGATTTTAATAATTATAAAAAAAAAAATGATTATCTTCTAATTATTCCAACTCATTAAAAGGAAATGAAGGTAATGTAATCTCATAGATTTTGGCTACTTGCCTTTCCTTTCCCTTGATTTGTATATTTCCAGCTATATGCTTGGCAAGGCCGCTCCTGGCGGGCGCGCTATTCGTCCTACTCCTAAAGGGTGCCGGAGGCGCCTTCCAAAGGGCGGCGTAAACGCAATATCCATAGGGCGTTTCAATCATTTGAAATAATTAGGAATTAACCAGTGGCGTAACTACACTGTACATTGATTGCCGCCTCGGCAGGTACAAGATGTCAACCTCTCCCCCAAAAAAAAAAAAAAAAAATTAAAATATTTAACAAATAATTTTTTTTTTAAATTCAAATTATATTCAAAACTTTTTGTGCCGCCGGGTCTCGGAGCCTTGACTTGCCGCGTGGGGGGGGGGAGGCTCTCATTTCAGGACCAGCGGGGGTGTTATTTACGCCACAGGGATGAGGTCTAAATGACCCCCCATCACTATTTATTGAGATGGTAACGTAGAGATGGTAATAGAGAAAATATGGGGCTTTCCAGGCCCACCGGAGGATGGCTGGTCCCATGGCCCCCCTTCAATTTTTCTTGGGGCAAGGAGCTTTCTGGGGAGGGCCAGGCCCCCCCCCCACGGCACCCCCCTAGTTACGCCCATGTTTCTAAGCTTTTACTTGACGCTTCAAAAACTTCAGTAGTTGAATACACAACTAATTTCTAATTTTTTCAGGATAAATGGAATTTTCTCGATTTTCATCACCCCTAACTATTATTATTATTATTTTTCTTCAATTTTCTAGAATCTCAGTCAATCCTGGAAGAATTTAAGAGCACCGTCATGACAAATAAGCGGAGAGAAAAAAAATTTTTTTTTCAAAAATAAAAAAAAAAATAGAACGCGAAATAATCCCACTCTGAAATTTTCAGAGCATTTGTAGAAAAAATCAAAGTTTTTTATAAAAAAAAAAATTAAAAAAAAAGTGTCATTCATCCCGAAATTTTTGTTTTTTTACGAAAATGTCAAAAAAAACGTTCAAGATGAATCTGTAAAATTTTGTCATATTTTTTTCTGAAAAGTACATTTAAAGACAAAAATTTCAAAAAAAAAAAAATCGTCCCGATAAGTTAATTTTTGACAGTTTTACGGTTATTTAAAAAAAAAATCGATGTTTTTTGAAAATGCTATAACTTTTTTTTGGCTGGGTCGTAAAATCTGAAAAAATTCTCAAACACGTTTTGAATAGGGTACAAAAAGATGACAAAGTTTCAGCCAAATCAAAAATGGTCGGGTTCAGAAGTGGTCGAGTTGGCGTGGAATGCCCCATATATATTTATATTAATTGCCTGAACAATTGCGGCACATGATTAAGGAAAGATTAAGGCCTTCCGCAGATGGTTTTTGAGGGTCAGGGGAACAGACCGCCGAAGGCGTATGACCCAGCTAGTACCTATATACAAATTATTTTTATTATTAAATATATACATTAAAATAAAGAGATAAAGTAAAAAAAAAAAAAAAAAAAAAAAACAATTTTCCTTGATAGTCTTACAATTGACGATCATCGATTACCGGTAGTTCAAAAAGTTTCCACCAGGTGGCAGCTTAGTACATTCAGAAACATTTATTTTATTTTCTACTTTAAAAACAAGACTATCTTTAAATTTGTTTAAGGTCTTTTTATATCCCGTCTCTATTTATTTCATTTGATTGATTTTAAATCTTAAAACCCTTCAATTTTATTTTATTTATTATAAGCTTATTAAAATGATTAATGCAAATCAGTTTAAATACAATGGACGATTTGCGAGAAAAAATATCGTAAAATGGAAAAAAAAAATGTAAGTGACAGCGAGAAATGAATATTATTTTATGCGACGTTGCCAGACTGGTCTGAGTCCCGGGACTTCCTTATTTTTAAATATGGCCTACTGTTATTTTCGAGATTTTTTTTGACTTTCTTGTTAAAATATCTTTAAAAGCCTCGGCAGAAACATTTGATTTTATTTTTAACTTTTTACGGAATTTTTTTTTTTTTTTTTTTTTTTTTTAAAAAAACATTCACACTTTTTTCTCATTCACACTCACACTCACACACACATTCACACTGTCTTTTCGGCAGCTCAGGCCATATAAGACATTTACGATAACCGTTATTTATGAATTTATATATATTAGGGTCCAGGCATTTTTATTTAAGCCATCTGGTATCCAGATGGCTTAAATAAAATCATCGGACTGCCTGGGGTCCGAACCCGCGACGTTTGGTATATGAGGTTAGCACGCTAACCTCTACACCACGCCCCGTGGGCTTACGGAATTTAATTGATAAAAATGTAAGTTTTTTGTTTTTTTTTTTTTAACTGTATCAGGAGAGGGTATATAATTCGATATGTGTGCGTTTCGTTGACATTTCCCATAGACTACATGTTAAATTTCAATTTTTTAATAATTAATTACACGATAACCCTACGTCAGATCTGCTTCAAAATTTTATTTTAAACGTATGTGATAGTGATTAATAACATATTAAAAAATTAACTTTTAATCTATTAAACTGCTTTAATGTCCGAACAACCTAAAGTCTTCTTTGAAGAAACACTAAGAGATAACCCCATTGAAATCTCCAAGACTGAAAGAATTGGGAGAAAGTCAAACTACCCCAGACCAATTCTTGTTTGTCTAAAAAAATTCGAGGATAAAAAACTAATATTAGAAAATAAAAAAAACATATGTAAGAAGTCTGATTTATATATCGAAGAGGAGCTTACCTTTAAGGAGAGGAGGATAAAAAAATTTCTTCTCCAGAAGGCCAGAGAAGCAAAAAGTGAAAATAAAAAAGTAAGAATAATGAAATACTCAATCCTAGTCCAGGGTACTCTTTACACTACTAAGGAAAATGAAGACGGAAGCTACTACTTGCAAGAAATCCCAAAAAACGATCAAAACTAAAAAAGAAAAAGAAAAATACAAAACCTAAAATAAAATCAAAAAATAACCAAACTCCAAATGAAACGAAACTTATGTTCTGGAACATAGAAGGTATAAACAACCTAAACTTACTCTCCACAAACCAAGAGAACTTTCTTCTAACATATCAAATAATAGGATTGGTGGAAACGTTTCTAACAAAAGAAGAATATAAAGCGCCCTCTTTTCTTAGGGATTACGAACATATTTCAATCAAAGGAACTAAAACAAAATCCAAGGGAAGAGCCAGCGGCGGACTCAGCTTATTTATTAAGAACAATTACTTCGAGCATGTTTCACTTATACACTCCTCAGAGAACTGGATATTCTTGAGATGCAGGGTTAACAATCATGACTTCGTCATCGGACTGATTTACTGGAAGCCAAGTATTGACTTTGAGGAGGAAATGGAACGCCTCGAAGATCACCTGGCATATCTTGACTCAACCTATTTCAACGACGACGTCTATCTTATGGGAGACTTTAATTCAAGAATCGGGAATTTGAACCAACACGATGAGGAAAGTCTCTCAGAAGCCCACCTTAATGAGACAAGAAATTCTCTAGACAATGTAATAAACCATAAAGGGAGGAGATTGATGGAAGCTCTGGAGGCGAAGGGGCTTATTGTCGTAAATGGTAGATCTCTTTCGGATCCTCAGGGCGAATTCACATGTCTCACTTACAATGGAAAAAGCGTCATCGATTTAATTTGGATAAACGAAAAATCATTAAAACACTTCCTGGACTTTGAGGTCGTGAATTTCTCCCCTCACTCATGCCATCTACTGTGCTCACTCAAAACAATCTATAATATAGAAAAATTTAATCCCGAAGATAATATAAACACGCAAAAAGTTCAAAAATTTATAATAAAAAAAAGTGTAGAAACAATTAGTAATTACCAAATCCTAATAAATACCTCTCCAAATATTTACTTCAACTCACAAAATCCTGACTTACTATACAATAATCTAAAAGAAACACTAAAAGAAATGGCAATAAAATCTCAATTAATGATCCCTATATACTCAAACACAAGGAAAAAAAACAAAGAATGGTACGACTCCGAATGTCAAAAAATCAAAGCGGAAACAAAAAATAAATACAAATCATGGAAGAAAGATAGATCACAAACTAATCTAGAAATCTACCTGAAAACAAAAAAACAATATAAAAAAACTATAAACGATTCTAAAAGAAAACACGGGGAAAGGATCTCAAATCAAATTGCTAATGTAAAAAATAATAGTGAGTTCTGGAAACTTGTCAAAAAAATGAAAAACGTTAACACTGGACATCTAGATAACAAGATACCAATAAATACTTGGGAGACATATTATGACAACTTTTTTCAAACCAAATACTATCAACATCCTAACCCAGCATTAAAGATTACTCCCTACCACCCCTTCTTGGATGAGGACATCTCTCTGGATGAACTTCACAACAGCCTTAAAAAAAGTAAACCAAAAAAATCACCCGGTCTAGATGACGTAAGAAACGAACTTTTAAAAAATTTAACCCCTGAATGGGAACACTATTTACTCAACATGTTTAACCAAATCATGCAAAAAGAAGAATGCCCCAAAGCCTGGTCAGAAATATTAATAAAACCAATATTCAAGAAAGGGGATAAATATGACCCAAAAAACTATAGAAACATCGCTTTAATAAACAATGTAACCAAAATATTTACAAATATTCTAACCGAAAGAATCACTACATGGGCAGAAGCTAACGACATTCTCCCCGAATCTCAAGCAGGCTTTAGACGTGGAAGAGGATGTACAGATAACATCTTTACTCTAAGTGCAGCTATCGGCATAAATATAAGACTAAAAAGCAGATATGTGTTTGCAGTATTTATAGACTTCGAGAAAGCTTTTGACTCCATTAACTATCAAATTCTCTGGAAAAAGCTTCAGGATACGGGGCTAAGTCACAAGCTTATCACAATAATAAAATCACTCTATGATAACGCCCACATGATGCTGGAACACAATAGCCAAACCTCCAAGAAAATAAAAATCACAAGAGGAATTCTTCAGGGGGACACCTTAAGCCCTTACCTGTTCGCTATATTTATTAATGACCTCGAAGACTACTTCAAAAGCAAGGGGCATAAAGGGATAAACATCGACGGAAGAAACGAACTCCTGATGCTCTTGTACGCTGATGATCTGGTTTTGTTTGCTGACACAGAAATAGAGGTCACTAAACTACTCAACACCCTTTATGCATATGCCTCAGAGAGAAATCTAAAAGTAAACATAAATAAGTCTAAAATTGTGCCCTTCCGTAAAAGTCCTAAATTAAGAAATCTAAGGGAATTTAAGTACAATAACGAAATCATTGAAACCGTCGATAACTACATTTACTTGGGAATCCCTTTCTCATCAAGTGGAAGGTTCTCACTGGCCACCGAAAAGCTGATATCGAAAGGAATGATGGCTTTCTCGCAAGTACGAAGCATTCTTGTGAGGACAAAATCTGACTCCTGGGAGACTAAAATCAAGCTTCAGGAGTCCATGATTAACAATGTCTTACTCTACTCAGGGGAAGTATGGGCAGTGAGATACGCCGAAAAATTGGAACAGGCAGAAATCAAAATTAAAAAAATGCTTCTCTGCCTTTCAAAAACAACACCAAATTACCTAGTCCAAAAAGAAACAGGTCACCACAGCGTTAAGCCTCTAATCTTAAAAAAAAATTTTAAGATGGTATTTAAAAATCAACAATATGTCGGAAGAAAGATTGCCGAAAATCATGCTAAATAGTTTGAAAGATCTGGAAAAAAAGAGTCAAACAAACCAGAATTAAACTGGATCTCCCAAGTAAAAAGACTTACTCAACCGCTAGGTATAGAAGAGACCCTGGACAATATAACACCTGCCAGCATCCCCGACATAATAGAAAAATATGAGATATTCCTGAGAGAGGAGGACACGAAAAAAATTTTCCTTTCATCTTACAACAAAATCTACAAAAACATCTACCCCTTCACCGGTGCGGCCCCCTCATCTGGGTCTCAGAGTCCCAATAGCCAAACAACGCCTCGTCACTCAGCTGCGCCTCGCAGGCGGGAAGAGGATAACTCTCATTTACAAAGACCTCAAATGCACATTCAACCCAGAAGAACCCTGTACCATCTGCAATCTACAGGAAGAGGAAACACTTTCCCACTTCATATTTGATTGCCCCATGCATGAGACCAGCAGAAAAAGACATCTGGAACAACTTCTACAAAACGGAAGAAGAACACTGGAAAATTTACTGGCCATCTCGGACCTAGAGAAGTTGAACTCCGTGATACACTATACTGTTGAAGCAATGAAAAGGAGACTACTTGTATAGATAAAAAAAAAAAAAAAAAAATGTAACACAAAATATTTAGAAATGTATTAAAGAAAAAAAACACAAAAGAAATACAAAAATATAATGTAAACTCACTCATATTGTATAGCGAAATTGCGAACACAATAAAATATTATT
>JAKCPI010021035.1:0-42844 GCA_023213315.1 Euborellia annulipes
GGGCACACTGAGCGCAAATCCGTGGTTCGACTCCCGGCGGCACCACTTTACATCTTTTTTTCGGGTACATGAAGTAATATCTAATTATATTGTTCAAAAAGTTCATAATGAGAATCAATTTTTTTTTAATATAGTACCCCGTAAGCCATAATAGAATCTAATTTTTTTTTTAATAATATTAAAAATTTGAATGCCAAAATTCCTTATTATAATTTAGTCGTGACCTATCAGAGTTTATAATTGTATTAAGTTAATAATTTAATTACCAAAAATAATAAATGAATGACTTTTGACTCGAGCAGTATTTCACGTAATATAGATCTGGCAACATTGCATTCATCAGCTATCTATTTTAAATCTTAAAAGCCTTAAACTTTATTTTATTTAATATATTACAATAATTAATGCAACTCAGTTTAAACACAATGGACGATTTACGAGAAAAAATATCGTAAAATGAAAAAAAAATGTAACTGACAGCGAGAAAAGGGTATTAATTATTTCATGCGACATTGCCAAGCGCTGGTCTGAGTCTCATTTTTAAATATTGGCGACTGTCATTTTGAAGAATTTTTTGACTTTCTCGTTAAAATATCTTTAAAAGATTTTTGCGGTTATCGTGAAAGTCTTATGTGGCCTGAGTTGCCGAAAAGACTGTGTGAATGTGTGTGTGTATGAGAAAAATAGTGTGTTAAAAAAAAAGTACATCAGTAAAGTACAAGTACTCAAAGAGTTCCCAAAGACGAGATCAATCGTACTTTATTTTGCATACTGCAAATAGGAAATATTTAAAATTTTAAAGAAATCGTTAAAGCGAATTAAAAGAAAAGTGAAAAAAAAAAAACTAAAAAGTACATCATTAAAGTACAAGTACTCAAGAGTTCCCAAAGATGAGGCCTAGCGCAATTTCATATTGGTGCTGGAAATTGTAGATCTAGGCCATTAGCGGTCCCAGGGGGGGGGGGGCCCAGAGGGGCCCCGGGCCCCCCCCCATTGGTCAACAAAAATTCAAAAGTTTTATTTAATATTTTAAAACTAAACAAAAAAATTATAAATTTTTCACGTCTCAGGATAGCTAAAAACGAAAATTTCAATGCCTAATTTTCAAAAATTTTTCCATACCCCCTAGGGTGTTAGCCTTGTATTCCAAGGGTCGCGGGTTCGGATCCCAGACAGTTTTTAATGAATATTATGATATTATTTGGCTTTAATTCGACTACAAAAAAATTAGGATGTCGCCTAAATGGCGACTTACGAGCGCAAAGGGTTAATTTTTAAAGGTCGCTCAAAATTTATTTTTATTTGATTCATATTAAATATTTAATAAATTTTTTATTTTAATTAGTAAGATAATCGACAAAAATACACCACGAGATGAACAAAAAAAACAGAATACTGAAAGTATAATTATTGGGATTAGATAGATGTAGACAGCCAGCAAGATATAAAAAAACTTTATTTAATTATGAAAAACATATAACCAAGTATTTATTAATTTAAATAAGCGAAAAATGTAGGTACCGCCGGGAGTTGCACCACGGATCTTGTCGATTTACGTTCAACATGCCCTACTGTTGGACCACAGTACGCACTCGCGTAAATAAGCGAGTGCGTACTGTGGTCCAACAGTAGGGCATGTTGAGCGTAAATCGACAAGATCCGTGGTGCAACTCCCGGCGGTACCTACATTTTTCGCTTATATAAATTAATAAATACTTGGTTATATGTTTTTCATAATTACCTCATGGACCAACACATGATATATATAATTCTTTATTTATTTAATTATCGTCGACGTTTCGGAATCACAACGATCCCATCCTCAGGACGATAAACTGTTAATGTTTCTTAGATATGTATATGAGAATTGCCGTAGGTGCATGGGCTGTATTTTTATTTTGTGGCAAATGGGCCCGAAACGACAGCACTGGCCGAGATTAAAAGACTGAATGAAAATATAATTTTTTAATAACCTGCTAATTTGCAAATTAAGGTACGATTGATTATATTTTCTCAAATATCTTACAAATTAAAAGAAAATAAGAATTTATTAAATCTTTAATATGAATATTTAAAGGTCGCTTGAAAACATCGAAAGAAATGCAGACAAACTAAAAAAAAAAATTTGAGGTACTTTTTATATTTTGGGTTGAAAATTTGAGAAACTTATTTTTTTTTTTTACTATAAAATTCGACCATAACGAGAAAAAAATTAAAAAAAGAAAAAAAAATCGATTTTTGACGAATTTGGAAATTTTTTAAAATTTTGATCGACTCTTAAAAAATTTTTTTGAGTTCATCTTTGGAGAGGTCTCTTAAAACATGATTTACTAAAATATTGTCATTCGAGATTGAAAAAAAAATTAGTCGGTTTTTTGCGCCATCCTATTCTTCACCTTCCCTACATCATAAATTTTAGGCCATTGGCTACCAATCCAGGTGAAATAAATATATAGAATAGGTCTAAATAGCCTTCGCTGCCGAAAAAGAGCTTAAATGAATAAAAAAAAAAAAAAAAAAAAAAAATTTGGGCCCCCCCCTTGACAAAATCCTGGGACCGCCACTGATCTAGGCCTATATATTTAAAATTTGAAAAAAATCGTTGAATTTTGTAACCATCAAAATGAAGCTACTCACGGAATATTAGCTGGATAGTAATAAATTGTAAAAATGGGCCCAGGATTCTGGATTATTAGCTTAACCAGATGTGAAAAATCATATCAGAAGGATAGCTAGTTAATTAGATGTGAAGCAACCGGCCTTTAGAGGGAGTTGTTATGTTGTACCTAATCTCACCCTATTTTTTTATTTCTATTTTAATTTTATGAGTGAAATAGATAAGAATACTTTTATTCTCGAATGTCAAAACAAATCAATATTAAAAGAATACAATGTTTTAATTTTCAAAGAGTAGAAGGAAGTGTGATAATAATATTCTTTTTCCTTTTTATCAAATCTCATAAATAACATTAATTTATGTAAATGAAATCTTTATGTTTCAGATCAAAGAATGATAAAACATTTCTTTTTTTTTTTAAATAAGTGATTGAGTGTTTTTTTTTTTTGTATTATTATTACGGTTAAACGGTGACTGAGTTTAGTGATTCAATGTGACGTAATTTTATTTCAAAGCCTATACATAAAAGCAAATAAAATAATGAATTATTCTTTTTTTAAGTGGAATATACAAGTAAAAGAATGTTAGAGATATTAAAATGAGAGACAAAATGATGCCATTTAAAAAGCATTAAAAATTTATTAAAACCAGTCACACCAGATTTTTATTAACTTTAAAAAATGTTAGAATATGCATAAGAGAAATAAGATAAAGAGTACCTATTATGCTCATTGTGCATAAAATCTTTTCAAAATATGCACAAATATTAATATTTTGAATCCGCCGTACAGCATTTATATCAAACAAATTTAATATAAAAAGATTTACCTTAAAGAAGAACAAAACATTTCTTGATTATATCAGAAATGAATTTATTATTAAATCAGTCACTTTATAAACAAATGATATAATTAATTCGATGATTAACATTCATTTGACATTTTAATAGGGTTATTAGGAGAATGAATAGTTCATGGAAAGTGAGGGCGCTGCAAGCGACACCGACAAAAACAACCACTAAATTCAAATTAAAAACAAAATAATAAAATAAAAATTATTCTATTTAAATAATTATATTATTAGAGACATTATTTATTAAATAAGAAATTTTTAGACTATAAAAAAATTCATATTATTTATCAAAATGGAAAATTATTTTGTTCCTGTGTTAAGGTTAGAATATAATTTTGTCTTGGAAATCCGGAAATTCGACAATTTTTTTTTTTTTTAAGCTAATTGATTTTTATAATTACAAAATTTAATCACTTTTGATTAATAAAATACCATCTATGTTCAGAATCACCGCCTGACAATCAAATTATTTATATTCTTTTTTTTTATTTGTTTACGACATTTATCGCCATTTAGATCCCATCCTTATTTATTTAAATCAATTCGTATTAATTATTAATCTTAATGACACGAAAAATTAACTTGTATAATTATTACAATGCGAAACAAAACTTTTGACCTCTTGTTTATAGTTCTAATAAATTTATTTACATTTTTTTCGCGAAATTTACATCATAGAATTAACTAATTAATTAGTATTAAATTAATATTACATAAGATACGCAACAATAAAATTTTTTTTTCAATTTCTCTTTTCGGCTTTCGAGGCAATTAGGCTTTGATTGTACAATAATATAATTACGTAATAAAAAAGATTATTATATAATTAAATCTCTTTTTTTCGGTGATTTTATTTAATATTGATGGATACCGGGCGAGGTACCACGTGCTTGGTAAAGAAAAATTTATATTCGTTGATAATGAAATTAAAATTTGACAATAAATTTTTTTTTTTTTTAATTTGCTTTATTTTTATATGATTAAAAAATTAATTAATAAATAGTAAATAGAGATTGATAAAAAATAAGAGACACAACAATGAAAATTAAAAAAAAAATTTGTTTTTGGTTATTTTCATTGTTGTGTCTCTTATTTATTAATAATTTAATAATTAATTTTTTTAAAATAATTTAATTATTATGTAATAATTTAATGATTGTTAAAAACAATTAATTTTTTTTTAAATATCATTCTTTAAAATTTATTCATTTGAATAAATGAAGGGGGATAATCGCTGCGATAGTTCAAACTCCCTCCCCTCCGAAAACATTTTTCTTTTTCCTTAGCTCAGAGAATAATAATTTCCATTATATTCCGCTATTGTACTAAAGGCAATATACGATATTCTTTCTTGAACATAAAATTTTATAAATAATAATTTTAACAGATGTATTGAATGCTGGGGGGAGGGGGAATGACAATTCAATCAATGGAGCATCAATTGACAGATGTATGTTTAGTTGTTATTGTTATTATTATCCATGTCTGTGTGTGTGTGAGGTTTATTAGGATTTAAATCATAGAGAGGGGATATTTTGACCCTACAAACATAAAGAAAATTTGACAATTAATTTGTGTTTAATCACTAGCTACTGCACCTGTCGAGGATCTGCAATTTTAGAAAATTTCAACCACTAAATGAGTATAGTTATAAAAGATGGTCCAGAAAAAATACTCGGGTCCACAAATCCCTAAATGGGGAGGCTCAGAAGATTCACAGATCCCATAGAAAAGCATTGGATTCTATGTAGACGTAAAATTAAAGCCAATTAATTATAATAATTAAATTAATTAAATCCCTCATTTGAAAAATTAGAAAAATTATTATATAATTAAATTTTCTTTTTTTTTTTTCTTTTGTGGGGACTCGCTAGTGTAGCGCGCTAGGGTGCCGACTTCTACAAAGAAGATCCGTGTTCAAATCCTGGGCGTGAGGGATTTTTCATTAATTTTTTTTTTTTTTTAAACACTCACACTTTTTTCCTCATTCACACACACATTCACAGAGTCTTTTCGGCAACTCTGGCCATATAAGACTTTTACGATATCCGTTATTGATTAATAAATTTATAGGGGGTCCAGGCATTCTTATTTAAGCCATTTGGTATCTAAATAATAAAATCATCGGACTGCCTGGGGTTCGAACCCGCGACTTTTGGTATACGAGGTTAGCACGCTAACCCCTACACCAAGCCCCGAGGGCTTTTCATTAAATAAAGATATTTATTTAATGTAATCAAATCCTCAAGCAGGCACTGGATTGGAATATTGGATCTCACCCAGGCAACTCTACGGGGAGAGAGAGTCGCTGTGACATCCCGTCCTGTGGAAGGGACGTAAAGAAAATTCCCTCTTCGAAAAGAGTCGGTACTGAGGGAGTACCTCCTCAAACTAGGACATCCTCCCTAATGGATAAAAGGAACCAGAAATAAGGATTAGTTCACTAGCTAGAAACGAACGCAGGAGGAGGAGTTAGAGATAGGAAATAAAATAACTTCACTGGGTGCTGGTAGATTGCTACAGCCTGAGGTTCAAATAATAATTTAAGCATTTAGGGATTGAAATTTTGTGATAATTCTCAGACATTTGTTGTTTATTGTTGAGTGCAGCCGGGGGGCCTGGCATCGGAGAATAGCAACAGACACCACAATCTTTACGGTTAAGTGATGCCAAACGCGGCGAAAGCTCGGGATTGGTGACCCCGAGCAATCAGCGTGTGGAACGCCATCGGTACTTGTATTTAAAAATGATATAAAATCCCTAAATGGCCTCTGTAGCCGAAAAGTTTTTTTTTTTTAAATTAATTATGAGTGCAAAAAAAGAAAGAAAAATATTACAAGGGGAAATAAGAGATTTTTTTGTTTTATTTTTTAATAAAATCCTTCCCCCCCCTCCCCCTCCCTAATTATAATAGTTATTAAGATAACGCTAACGTTTTTTAAAGGGGAAGAAAAATGATTTTAATAATTATAAAAAAAATGATTATCTTCTAATTATTCCAACTCATTAAAGGGAAATGAAGGTAATGTAATCTCATAGATTTTGGCTACTTGCCTTTCCTTTCCCTTGATTTGTATATTTCCAGCTATATGCTTGGCAGGGCCGCTCCTGGCGGGCGCGCTATTCGTCCTACTCCTAAAGGGTAGCGGGAGGCGCCTTCCAAAGGGCGGCGGAGACGCAATACCCATAGGGCGTTTCAATCATTTGAAATAATTAGGGATGAGCCAGTGGCGTAACTACATTGATTGGCGCCTCGGCAGGTACAAGATGTCAACCTCTCCCAAAAAAAAAAAAAAAAAAAAATTAAAATATTTAACAAATAATTTTTTTTTT
Source organism: Euborellia annulipes (assembly GCA_023213315.1). Classification (NCBI taxonomy): domain Eukaryota; kingdom Metazoa; phylum Arthropoda; class Insecta; order Dermaptera; family Anisolabididae; genus Euborellia; species Euborellia annulipes. Next base: position 6,803 of record JAKCPI010021035.1, read on the forward strand.
TTAATTCAAATTATATACAAAACTTTTTGTGCCGCCGGGTCTCGGAGCCTTGACTTGCCGCGTGGGGGGGGGGGGCTCTCATTTCAGGACCAGCGGGGGTGTTATTTACGCCACAGGGATGAGGTCTAAATGACCCCCCATCACTATTTATTGAGATGGTAACGTATAAATATTTCTCAATAAATCCAGATATATATAGGGCTACTCGTAAATGAGTGGTTCAAAGCAAAAGTAGACTAAGTCCAATAGTAATCAATTTTCTTATTTAGTCAGTAAATTCAGGTAGTTATTTGGTGTAATAATGATTTCAATACTAATCCTCCAGAATGCAGCAGTTCCTTAATGCAAAAAAAAAATCTTAAAAAATCCAAAAATCTGAATATAAAATTTATAATGTGTACTTAAATAAAGTATAATTGAAGTTCTTAATGATTGCTGAGATGTAAAATAAATAAATGTTGTATATTTTAAGAGGATTTCAATATAAGGCTTCAACTTTGTTTCATTTTTTCTCAAAAGAATAAAAAGTGAACTTGGTTTACTTTTACTCTAAACCCCCTCATATACTGTATTTGGGGGATATATTTATATTAATTGCCTGAACAATTGCGGCACATGATTATGGAAAGACTAAGGCCTACTGCGGTAGGTGGGGGTCAGGGGGAGCAGACCGCCGAAGGCGTATGACCCAGCTAGTACCTATATACAAATTATTTTTATTATTATATATATACATTAAAATAAAGAGATAAAGTAAAAAAAAAAAAAAAAAACAATTTTCCTTGATAGTCTTACTTACAATTGACGATCATCGATTAACGGTGATTCAAAAAGTTTCCACCAGGTGGCAGCGTAGTACATTCAGGAACATTTATTTTATTTTCTACTTTAAAAACAAGACTATCTTTAAATTTGTTTAAGGTCTTTTTATATCCCGTCTCTATTTATTTCATTTGATTGGTTTTAAATCTTAAAACCCTTCAATTTTATTTTATTTATATATATTACAATGATTAATGCAAATCAGTTTAAATACAATGGACGATTTGCGAGAAAAAATATCGTAAAATGGAAAAAAAAAATGTAAGTGACAGCGAGAAATGAGTATTATTTTATGGGACGTTGCCAGACTGGTCTGAGTCCCGGGACTTCCTTATTTTTAAATATGGCCTACTGTCATTTTCGGGATTTTTTTTTGACTTTCTTGTTAAAATATCTTTAAAAGCCTCGGCAGAAACATTTGATTTTATTTTTAACTTTTTACGGAATTTAATTGATAAAAATGTAAGTTTTTTTTTTTTTTTTTTTACCTGTATCAGGAGAGGGTATATAATTCGATATGTGTGCGTTTCGTTGACATTTCCCATAGACTACATGTTAAATTTCAATTTTTTAATAATTAATTACACGATAACCCTACGTCAGATCTGCTTCAAAATTTTATTTTAAACGTTGTGATAGTGATTAATAACATATTAAAAAATTAACTTTTAATCTATTAAACTGCTTTAATGTCCGAACAACCTAAAGTTAAATGTTCACAAATTTAATTCATTAAGGAAAAAAAAAACTGCATAAAAAATACTTTAAAATGCTACAGTATTTTCAGAAAAAGATTCAATGTGGCCTCTTGAAGACCCTTAAAATCATGGTCTCCAGTGAGACAAAACCAAAGGCGGGTTACGCAGCTAGTTTCTTTTTTTTTTTTTGAAAATCCATAACCAAGAGATAGAAATCTTTCTGAATAAGCTCAAATATTGCTATAACATTAATTTTCTATTCATTTATTTTATTTTAATGGAATATTCTTCTTCGTTGATAAATATCAAAGGGGAACATCTCTACTGATGATATCTTTTCGATTTATATAAATATATATATATATTGAAACTTTTATAGTGCATATTGAATGGAGGGGAGGATGTTGGTTAAATGGATATTGATTTGACACTCAGCTAAATCTAATTTATTTAAATAGACAAAAAAAGGACAAATAAAAGAAGTCATAAGTAAGAGACGTCATCTTTGTTAAGAAGATAGAAGAAGGTAGGGTAATATTTATTACTAATTGAGTCGTTTTTACTTTTTCATTTCGAGAAATGATGGAGACATCGAAAAAGGCCAGGAGAGTAGGTTTAGGTGGTATGGACAAGTAGAGTAGAGAAAAGTATGGGGAAGAGGGGGGGGGGGGGGGGGGGGGGGGGGGGGGGGGGGGGGTGGAAGGTAGGCAATTATGCTGTAAGCTAGACACTTCCGATACCTAAGTGTTTGTTGTGGAAGATCTCGGACATGGTACGTCATCTGTGCACCTTTCTTTCTCCTCAATTATTAGTTTCAGAAACCTAGTAGAGAAAAGTATGGTGGAAGGTAGGCAATTATGCTGTAAGCTAGACACTTCCGATATTTAAGTTGTGGAAGATTTCGGACACAGTACGTCATCTGTGCTTATGCACCTTTCTTTCTCTTCAATTATTAGTGTCCTAAACCTACCAGGATGAAACAATAAGTCACGTTATGACTATTTATAAAACCGCATACATATAGGCAACAACATAGTGTAAGTTCACTTTTCCAATGGACTCCAAGAGAGTGTAAACATTTCTCGGAAGGCCCAACCAATTTTCCGACACCTCCAGCTCCATCCACCCCCTGGCTTTCACCTTCTCATCGTCCTTCACCGAGATCTTTATTCAGCTTACCGAACACATGATGAAATTCAACATGTTTGAGGGAGTCCAGAAAAATTTTTGGAAGTTTCTATTTTAGAAAGAAATTGGAATATCGGGAACTAGGGTGAGATATCCTGAATTGGTAGATATATTTGACTGTCAAGAGCCTTGCCGAGAGGAGAGGGACAACTCCATTAATAACTTAAATAATTTATTTTGCCTGAATTGCTGACCAAGATGGGTCCATCATTTTCCCTAAGATCTGGGATCCTTTTCCATACGGTAGGGCTCGAACTAGAATGATGGAGAGGCCTCCTATATTTAAAATGATTGTTGAGTATACTACCTCTTCATAAATACAATTAACTTATGTAATTTTGCCGTAGTATCATAATGTAATGTTTCTTTTTGTTATTGATACGTTTCTTTTCGCCCTATAATAGGAAGGAATTCTGTATAATGCTCAATAAATAAATGATTTGGTTGCAACCCCTCACAAAACCCGCCAAGCGTCCGAATTGCTGCAGAGATTAAAGTGGCAACATCCTCCATAGAGTTCGCTATGCGATTATCATGTATGCGGTAGCTGAAAAAGGATCTCGTTGAATGACGATTCCAAAACAATGAGGAGGTGAAAGCAGTTGTCTCCATGTTGTTTAGATACCGCTGGATGTGATTTCTAAGCACCCGGAATCTAATAGTTGGTTGGCCGTTCCGAGAAATGTTTACAGTCTCTTGGGGATTATTGGAAATGTAAACTTACATTGTATGTTGTTTCAATGAAGAATAGAAATGGTTATGGTGATGATTGAACAAAACGTCCTCATTGTATGTTGTTGAATATATGTATGTGATTTCATAAATGGTCATAACTTGGAAGTGTAACTTACTTTTTGATTCGTCCTCGTATAAGTTGTGGATACTTGCAGTAGTTTCCTTCTTCAGGAAGAGATTTTAGGAAACAAATAAATTGGTAGACATCGTTTATATCAAATAAACAAGTTGTTGTTTTTTTTTAGATGATTTCGCCACTTTTGATCTCTACAATTCTAGAACTATCTTCTTGGGAATATCACTATCAAGAAGCCAATCAAATTTCATATGTCGTCGTTAATATAGCTCGGCATTTCTTCTTTGATGCACCGCAAGGTTTCACTTTACTTTTATGGTCCAGGAAAGAGGATTATACTGGCTTAAGAGATCACTTTGCTAGAGATTTTACCAAATATGAATATTTTAACGATACTGGTAGAAGATATCACGGACCTTTTAATATTCAGGTTCCTTTTAACTTTCCTATTTTTGTTATTCCTTTTTATTATACAAGAATATTTTTTTAGGTATATGATCTCGATGGGGACAACGAATATAAAGAAGAAAATAACCCAATGTTTCGATGTATGTCTATGTTTAGTGGAAAAACCTATCAAGTAAAACCACGAGTAAAGAACGTTTTTATTCTTGTCGATAGTTATTACTTGAAGTTAACTACACTAGTAAAACAGGTAACTTTTCATTGTTATTAAAAAACAAAGCGTGTAGGCCTCCAAAAAAAAGAAATCGTTACCTAAATAATCACCTTTCGGAAAACATATTGGCCATGATCAGAAGCTTAAAAAAAAGAAGAAAAGTGGTATAGTATACAACAAAGGATTCACCTTTCCTTGAAGTAGAGAAAGTCGAAGTTGATAAATTGCAGAGAACAGGAATTTTACTTTCTTTTTACAAGGTGTAATATAAGATACTGGTATATCTGTCTCTAACACCTTGCAAAAGAAAACTAAACTTTCAGTTCTTTGCCAAAAGAGTTCTTCTTCTAGCTACAATCAAAGAAGGAGAGTTCATACTATACCTTAAGATATTAGTTAACAAAATCCTTCTGAATAATACACCGAGCTACAATAGACATACGCTTTAAGTTGTAGGAGAGAACGTTAAGGAGATGACTTTTATGATGTGATTATATGATCTCAGTTTAGAGTTCTTTGATTGTATGTAATATATGATATGTTATCTGCAATAAATGTGCTTTATCAGCATCTAACACCTTGCAAAAAGAAAGTAAATGTCCAGTTCTCTGCAAAATAATTCTTCTTATAGGTAAAAGATAATACTAATGATAAAAGGAGATACAACCAAAGAACTTGAAACGGAGTTCTTATGAGAAGATCTCTTTTTAGAGTTCTTTGATTGTATGTAATATACGATACTGGCATATCTTCAATAAATGTGCTTTATCAGCATCTAACAATCTGCAAAAAGAAAGTAACCTTTTCGCTCTCTGTCGAAGTATTCTTCTTCTTATATGTAAAGGATAACCCTATTGATAAGAAAATATACACCCATAGTAAGAGAGATTATAAAGAAAGATAAGATAATATATAAAAAAAAACCCCCCATAATACACCGACCTAGAATATGATTCTACGCTTTAAATTTTGGGGGGCATTAATGAAGTGACTTTTGTGATGTGTTATATTCTCACATTGATTTCTGTTTAGAGTTCTTTGGTTGTATGCAATATTAGAAACTAGCATATCTTCAATAAATGTGCTTCATCTGCTTCTAACATTTTGCAAAAAGAAAGTCTTAAAAGATATCATAGTATACTTACTAGTGATAAGAGGAGATACAACCAAAGAAACAGAGATCATACTGTTTCTGGAGATATTAGTAAACAAAAACCTCAAAACACCCACCTACAATATGATTGTAGTTGTAGCAGAGAGTGCTAATGATGACTTTTGGGATTACATATTCTCATATATGATCTCCATTTCGAGCTCTTTGGTTGTATCTCCTCTTATCATTAATGTTATCTTTTACCTATAAGACGAGTTATTTTGCAAAGAACTGGACGTTTACTTTCTTTTTCCAAGGTGTTAGATGCAGTTAAATCATATTTATTGCAGATATAACAGAATAGTAATAGAATGTTGTTATCTATACCTTTAAAAGACTTTTTTTTTAGACGCCAACACATTTTTTTTTATTGTCTCATAATTTTTAATTAAACCCAGATGGATCTACAATATTTATTGATATTATTTGCTTTTTTTAGATGAAATTTCTAGCTGATCTACCTTATTGGCAATCTCGTGCCAAAGTCTTAGTTTTCTGGCCTTGGAAGGTAAAACAAAAAGATTTGAATTATGCTCTTCACATTCTTGGACGTCTTCATATCACTCGACTGATGTTTGTGGTGAATAACGAAGAATTTGACGAACGTGGAAGGATTACAAACGGAGAAAGTGAATTTTCGGTGTATTCTTGGGATGAAAATGCGCTCGGAGTTTCAAGTAATAAAATATTTAATTTATTTGTAAGAGTTTCTGTTTGGAGATAAGAAGTGTTTATATATACAAATTCTTGGCTTAGTATTTTTAAAACTCGGTTTCAATTTTCACTTATTGCAAAATATTATCCAACATTTTCAAATCCTGCTCCAAGGATTAGAAATTTGGAGTCAATCGCACCTCCAGAAATCTGTGGTACCACAACAGGCCTAAGTGTATTACCATTCTTAGACAGTTGTATATGAGTTCTATCTATGGATTTCCCTTTAATGAATACCAGAAGAAATGGGCAAAATATGGAGCAATCGACTCACAGTCATCCTAAAAAGATTGGCTGTACTATCGTATATTATTTCTTTTTCTTTCGTAATGTAATTGTTGATATTAGATGCTAGAGGCTCTCAAATAACATCTTTATTCTAAAATCCTTAGAAACTCATGAAAATGCGTTTAAATTAGTCTCAATTTTTTCATGCTTCCTTGTTTTTGTAGAATATACAAGAATTAAGAGAAAATGGAAACGTAAACTAACAGAATATCTTTATAATAGAAGAAAAAACATGAGATGAGATTTCGGGAGACTTGATAAAATAATCAAAACATTGAAATTATATAATAATGCTATTCTGTTTCCTTGTGTTACCAAAGTTCTTAAATATATGGTAATTCAGATGTTTCCTATGATGACACATTTTCGAAAAAACTCAGACCACTCTCAATTATATTCTTAGAGTGTTCGATATTCCCTCAATTTTATCAAACAAACTAGCAGTATTTTGTTCAAATTCCACACCATGTCAATAAATATTTGTTTTTGTTTTTTTTTCAGACAAATGTTCAAATCAAGCTATGACAAATATAATAGAATTTGGAAAAGTCTTAAATAATAGAACATTAGTAAGAATGTTGAAAAGAAATGCAATGCGGATTTTAACTCAACGACCAATTGCAAAAGATTTTCGTAAATGTGTTTGTGCAATTGGTACAAATAATCAACCTCCATATGTAATAATTGGTTCAAATATAAATATAAAGCCAAATCAATTAACACCAGTTGATGGAATTGAAATAAGACTTGCACAAACAGTTTCCAAAAAGTATAATTTTCTCTTGAAGTATTATAAATCTTCGGATAATGTAAGTAATGAAAAATTAAAAGTTCTTTTGATATATAAGAATAAGGGAATTTTGGTAATTTCTTCTTTATGAGCATTTTGGAGACAGAATATCTTGTCGACTTTTCGGAGGCTAAACGCCAGGATCTTCGGATTTCCCGAAAAGTCAACAAGATATATATAGTACAGTATATAAAATAAATATTTCTGCTTTAAAATCGCAGCTTTTTTTTTTAAATTTCTTCATTAAACACATACCTGATTTCAAGAAAACTTTGCTGTCTATTTTGAATTTCAGGATATGAGAATTTTCTTTGAAGGGAAGATTGATATGACCTTAGGAGGTGTAGTGCCATCTTCTCCTTGTATGGATAACCTGATAGATATCTCCCTCTCTTATACCGAAGATAATCTTGTTTGGTTTGTTCGCAAAGAACCACCAATATTGCCTTGGAAGATACTTATTTTTTCATTCCAATTTCACGTATGGTTGGCAAGTTTAACGTTTTTTGGAGTGGGTTATGTAATGATTTTAATATCTTCTTGGATTCAATATAGATACGCTAATAAAGTACGTAAAATTCCGCAATACATTACGTTTCTAGACCATCTAATTATCTTTAATATTTCCAGATGAAATGGGAAGCTTATAAATTAATGTGGTACTCTACGTATTTATTCAGTGGTCAACCAGGTGTTACATTTTCACCAAAAATTTTAAGCTTTCGATTATTTGCATTTATAGCAATGTTTGGAAATATTATTCTAAGTTCTTTTTATTTATCTGGTTTGTACGATCAAATGACGGCTGTACATCCAGCAAAAGGGTTTTCTACAGAAAAAGAAGTGTTGGCTGACCAGGAATTGACTCGAGCATCAACATTTGGTCTTTATTTATTTGGGTATCCAAGAGATGTTCCGGTTAAGGTGAGAATCCCATTTACTCTATCTGGTACAATCCATAAAAGGGAATATTGAAGTATCTTTGTTTATTCATTATTCCAGCAACTAGATAGACAAGGAGATGTTAAAATTGAACCATTGTTGTCATCCATTGTGAATAATAAAACGGCGCTTCTTGCATCATATGTTAAACTTTCTCATTATACATGGCCTAAATATTACGAGGATGGTAAACCGTTAATTGTTCCTATAGGTAAAAAGACAAAGTATTTATGCGGATTTATGCGAAGAATAAATAAACAATACAACACAAATTCGAATTCCTAAAATTTTGAATGCAATAATCGAAAAATGGAAGAAACATGCAGTTCTCTTGTATTTTTTTTTCTTTTCTTCATCTGTCGTTTTCTTATTTTCATAATACAAAGAATAATCAACAAGCAAAGGTGAATATTGAAATTATTCAGAGTATGGTCCTACAAATATGAAAATACAGTTATGTTACGCAGGTATTGCTACACCATTATCCAAGCAGGTAGCATAGGACCCTCGAACTAGCTAAAGGTAGTCTATTGCATGGAATATATACGTTTTTCTCGAAGGTATTTCTTAAGAGATCCAAACAGATCGAAACTGTAAATGAAGGGTAGGAAATCCCTTTGTGTATTTTACTGGGAGTGAGGTTATCTTCTACTCCAGGGAAGAGGAAACTTTGGGAATATTGAATTATTTATGGCAAACTAAACTTGAACCCGAATTGAGAAGATCAGATCCATAATTCATTTAGCCACTTATCTACACGAAAACATCAATGGAAATACTCCATAAACGTCTTTTTCGTTTGATTTAGTACATATATCTGATTTTTATTTACAATATCGTATATTGCACTTGTTTTCCACGGAGGTATTTCTTAGGGGATTCAAACAAATCAAAACAGTGAACTAGGAAAGAGCCCCGTTATATGTGACGTCATTAAGATTGTACATTATGTCATTTTTTTATTCCTAAGAGGAACATTACTCTACATATTGACCCAATACCTAAAGGTCGCTTAAATTGGGTCTTTTGCGTCTTTTACTAGGAATGGTATTATCTCCTATATACAGGGTGTCCCAAAATGAAAGAGCAAATTTCAATTTCGTATTACAGACAAACTATGAAAGATAATAACACATTGGGCATGTCATTGGATAGAGGAAGGTTCAAAGTTTTGACACAGCAGCGCTGTTGTTTGTTTATAAACTGGTTGTTTCCTTAACTTCATGAAGATTCAAATGACTTCATTTTCATGCAAGATGGCGCCTCGCCTCACTTTCACCATGAGGCACTGCGTTATCTCAACAACACCATTCCACAACGTTGGATTGGGAGAGGTGCACAAGAAGACCTTGTTCATTGTTTCTGGCCTCCCAGGTCCCCAGTTCTCACTCCCTGTGATTTTTTTTCTGTGGGGGTACATAAAAGAGACAGAGTTTGTCCTACCTATGCCAGCTACTCTTCAAGATCTGCGAAATCGAATTATTGAAGCTGTCAATTCAATAAACAGGGACCAGTTGATGCGTGTATGGAATGAAATGGACTACCGTTTCGATGTTTCACAAGCAACACATGGCGCTCATGTTGAGTGTATGATGTAGTGTCAAAACTTTGAACCTTCCTCTATCCAGTGACATGCGCAATGTGTTTTTATCTTTCATAGTTTGTCTGTAATACGAAATTGAAATCTGCTCTTTCATTTTGGGACACCCTGTACTTTTTGACCCCAAGAGGAAACTTAAGTGGAATTATTTACGGTCTCGAACCCGAATCGGGTTGAGATATTCAGATTCGCAGAATAAATAAATGGAAATACATCATAATCAGAATTATTCAGATTACTCTAAATCTTTTTGCCTCTCCCTTGTTTGATATAGTAGACCTACAGATAAGTATAAATCTATTTTTTGGGCACATTACCCCTGTGGCGTCTTGCAATCAAAGTATTCGGACATTGAAAGAGGCTACCATTACCATTCTGGACAGCTTTTTGTGACCTGCCTGGACGATTTGTTCTTATATGTTTGGATCGAAGTATGGAATACATCAAGTACATCAGTTGTATAATTCTCTGCATTCATATTCCTGAATAAATTCAATGTTAACCACTTTTAGAATCTTTGGATTTTTGAAAATTTTGAGTCTGGAAGCAGACAACCAAAAAATACACTAAATGTTTTGATGTTTCACAATGATGAAAAGTTCTTACTCTGTAATTAAAGATCATCGGTGGGGAAGTTATGTTAAGCCCTGAAGACCATGCATTTCTTGTTTTTAGATGAACGATTAATAACATTTCACGTTTGCATAAATATGGCAAGTGGAAGTATTTTCCTTGAACCATTTAATTTCGTTATTACACGACTTGTAGAAGGTGGAATTATTGAATTATGGCGTTTGAGTTTGGCAAGGGGTGAACAAAAAGCGGCAATTGATAGAAAACAAAGTAAATTTGCAAAATCATCAACAGAAGGGTATTTTTCTTCTATCCTTTTAGTATTTTCTTCAAATTTCTACTATCTTTGTTTTTATTATTTTCAGGATGAGTCTCTCCAATTTTTACGCCGTATTTCTTTTTTGGATTTTTGGAATTTTAATATCAACTATAATATTTTTTGGTGAAATTTTATATTTTAATTTAATAAAAAAAGAAGAAGAAATGATGAAGAAAAGAAGAATGAAGAAATAATCCCAGAGAAGATAGAAGCCTTTGAGAACATTTAAAAAATATTAATAAAGACAATATGTAGTCTATTTGATTTCTGAAATAATAAATAAATTAGATAAATAATAAAATCCCCTATACAAATTTATTATTGAATTTAAGGATTCTATTCTATGAGTAACAATTCCTTCTGATCTCTTCTGCCATTAAATTTCCTACAAGGGAACTTGGTGTTACTTGGCTTTTCGGATAAGTTGGAGCTTAGTAAACTCGAGTTCGAACCCGGCTTACGGCCAGAATTTAATCAACCCTTAAGGATATAGAATCCCCTTCCAGTTACAGGCACCAGGGTTCTGTTGGATGACAATGGATCATTTCTAGATCCTCTTCATGAACCTCTTCGGAGTGGCTAATACGTTGGTTGGTTCACCCGACTTACTGCGAGAATTCAAACAACCCTTAAGGATATAGAATCCCCTCCAGTTACAGGCCCCAGGATTCTGTTGGATGTACAATGGATCATTTCTAGAACCTCTTCATGAACCTCTTCGGAGTGACTAATACTTATGGAGAAATATATATCGTCATTTCAATAATAATATTTAACGAATGTTTATTAAAGCTTTTGTGGTTTGAATTATTATTATTAGGGGAATTTTTAGTTATAGACCACATTTTTGTATTAAATATTTATTAAAAAAATCTGGTGTGACTGGCGCACAGCACACAACTTTCTCTTACCTTCGGTAATCGAAAGTTGTGTACTGTGCTTGTCACACCAGATTTTTTGTGTCGACATATATTTAGTTCCCGACAGTATGGAACATATGATGAATTCAGATGTAAAATTTATAAGTATGGGAAAATATTTATATTTTGTTACCATGGCAACCATTTCTCCTATCTTCCCTATGAAATACAAGAGTAAAGTGGTCTTCAGAAGATTTCAATCGCAAAATGAGAATATACATTTTAAAGAGCATCTAAAAAATAATTGATTTTTGAATTTAAAAAAAATCGTTGGAGCAAATTTTGAGAAAATCGAAAAAAAACTGAAAAAGTACATCAGTAAAGTACTAGTACTCTTTGGCCGATTTTGATTAAAAGCTTATTTTTCCGGTCCCGGGGGTGTTTAACTTAAATATAAAATTTCAACCTCGTAGCTCAATTCCTTCATGCTTAAAATTGAACACACACCCACACACACACACACACACACACACACACCCACCCACCCACCCACCCACACACCCACAGACAGACCATGTCGCGAAAACCACTTTTTTGGATTCAGGGGACCTCAAAACGTGAAGATCCATCAAAATCTCGACATCGAATTTTTGACATGAATCCAATACTTTCTCTCTATATATATATTACATATATACATAGGTAAGAGAAAGTAATATAAACACTGAACAACGTTTCGACTGCTTATTCTGCAGCCGTTCTCAAGTATTGTGCACTTGCTCCGATTCAAGGGAACTATCATGACCGTTACGTGCCTTTTTATATACAGCGACGTTAGCGCCATCTGCAGGCATTCAGGTGAAATTATATTCAATGGCGGGAAAATTTGAATCTAATATCATAGGAATGCCTGCAGATGGCACTGACGTCTATATACAGCGACGTTAGCGCCATCTGCAGGCATTTCTGTGAAATTAGATTTAATGGCGGGAAAATTTGAATCTAATTTCATAGGAATGCCTGCAGATGGCACTGACGTCGTTGTATATGAAAAGGCAAGTGACGGTCATGACAGTTAGTTCACTTGAATCGGAGCAAGTGCACAATACTTGAGAACGGCTGCAGAATTAGCAGTAGAAACGTTTTAGTAAGTATTTATATAATTAATAAATAATTAGTAACATAAATGTGGTCTATAACTAAAAATTCACCTAATAATAATAATATTTAACGTCTACTCAACTGTCTTTCTAAACTCATTCTATAAATAAAACCCAAACTTCCTTTTACCTATGAAGACTATTGAAAAATAAGAGAAAGTAATAAACAAACCGTACATATTCCGAGCACAATGTGGGCGGATACAAGGGGGGGGTAAAGGGGGTAATTACCTTCCCCCCGAGATTTGAAAAAAAAAAAACTTTTTTTTTGTTATTTTTAATGTAAAATTTTAAAAATTAATACTTAAAAATTTGATTTGTATTTATATTCTGGTAAACAAGTACAGAATGCGCCTTTAAATTAAAGAAATTAAGAAAAAATTGTGTGCTATGAGGCGAGTCACACCAGATTACCCCCCCCCCCCGAGAAACACCTCTGGATCCGCCCTTGGTATCAACGATGATTAAACGTTCAAAGGATTACCGCTGAACGATAGTCGTGAGAGCCGCATCGATGAAAACCCACCTTTAAAGTCGCCACTTTGTGGGAGTTGGCGATTTTGAGAATTTTACTTTAAGGTGCGCGTCTCGGGGTGCTAATTTTGGGAGATTGCGGCCACAATTTTGAAGCTATCGATCTCAATTTTTTTTTTTTAATTAAAGCTATTTAAAATATCTACAACTTATAGAAGCCCTATTTTTGATTTTCGAAAAAATAATTTTTTTTTTTAGATTAATCGCATTAAATAAAAGATATTTTTAAAAAAATCCGCTCTATATCTTATAGATAATTAAATTAGTAATCATTGTGTTAAAAAATAATTAATTTTTTACCCTTAATTAATTAGCTGGAATCTTCCAAATTAAATGGAATAAATCCCTTGTGTCCCTATGGGAAAAATTAACGCCATCTCTTGCCGCCTAGAGGAACTCGGTAGTCAAAAGCTTTCTAACGACTTTTCGAGACGCGCACCTTAAACGTATTCAATCGAAACCCAAAAATCGATATTTTGGCCGTACCGAGAACTTTACCGACAAGAGATTCCTTTTCACTTTCAGCATCGCATATGAATTTAGTTGAAGGGGATGTTCTTTAGAATTTTGCACCCCCCCCCCCCGCTATTACACAAACTACTTAATTTTAGAAATATATAAAATAATTCTAACAGATGTTTTAAAGAGACAAAATTCAATCAATTGACAGATGCACATTAATTCATATTTATAGATATATGTGTGTGTATGTGTCTGTGTATTAGAATTTAAATCAAAGAGAGATGGAGGGTAGAGAGAGATCCCCCCCCCTCCCCCGACCTCCTCCTCTTGACTTTGAGGGTCAACCGAACCATACATCCCTCTTAGGGCATTAATCAATGACATCTATATCCATCAAATACCCTTAGACCAGGGAACGATTAGTCAATCGAGAGAAATGATAATGATTCACACCAACTAGTGTGCGTGTGTGTGTGTATTAATATAGATGGATTATAATAATAATCACGTCAGAGAGAGACAGACACATGGCTCTGATAAAATAAAAATTAGAAAATTCATTTCTACCTCTACTCTGTAAAATTCTTTAATTACAGCATACAAGGGTATATATGGACCCTGTTACGCATTAGTGTGTCAAGCGCCATCTACCGAGTTTTGAGAAAATTAACATTAAAGTTTTTTGTTTCATTGGATTATATATAATTTTTTTTTTGTCAATTTTGCAAGTAACAATAAATCTAAATTTTTTTACGACATATTTCATAAAAAATACTATTAATTATAGCATTTGAAACAATATTCCGTGCTTATCTCAATTTTTAATTATTTGGCGCTTGACACACTAATGCATAACAGGGTCCTTACAGGTTACGGAAATATTTAGTTTCTTATTTAAATGAAAAAAACACTCCTGGAACAAGGTGGTGTAGCGGGCTAGGGTGTCGGCTTCTACAAAGAAGATCCCTGTTCAAATCCTAGGCGTGCGGAATTTTTTCATTAAATAAAAATATTTATTTAATGTAAACAAATCCTCAAGCAAGCCCTGGATTGAAATATTGGATCTCACCACAAGCCCAGCAACTCTACGAGGAGAGGAAGTTTCTGTGACATCCCGTCCTGTGGAAGGGACGTAAAGAAGGTTCCCTCTCAGTGATGCATTCTTTGAAAGGAGTAGGTGCTGAGGGAGTTCCTCCTCAAACTAGGATAATCCTCCATAGCATAGAAGAGGTTGGATAAAAGGAATCCAGAAATAAGGATTAGTTCACTAGCTAGAAACGAGACGAAGGAGGAGGAGTTAGAGATAGGAAATGATGTAGTGGCGGATCCAGGGGTGCGGGGGTAGTCTGGGTGACTGGTCAGACGGCCCGTTGGTTTTGGGATTTGGTGATTTAAAGGTGCACTGGACTTGTTTGCCAGAATATAAGTATAAATCAAATCTTTAAGTATTAAGTTTTGAAATTTTACATTAAAAATACATTTTTTTGAAAAAGAAGTCCTTAATTTCAATTAATGACCCCTAACCTCTATGACACTTTCGTTAATGTTTTTGAAAACACACACAAAAAAAAAATCAAAATCAGTCTAGTTTACAA
Organism: Euborellia annulipes; assembly: GCA_023213315.1. NCBI lineage: Eukaryota > Metazoa > Arthropoda > Insecta > Dermaptera > Anisolabididae > Euborellia > Euborellia annulipes. The sequence goes on from JAKCPI010021035.1 coordinate 21,931, forward strand.
ACAGAATCATTTATAAATTAATTTTTAGAGAAATAATAGATACTAGCTGGTCAGCCTCTTCCTGGACGTACCATGTTTAATTTCTTTTTTCTTTAGTCTCCTCTTAAAGTCAGTGGCAATTTTTAATTAAAAGGACCGGAACGTCTGACAAGGAATAATCACCACAAACGGTCGCCGGTTAAGCGAAACCAAGCGCGGCGAAACCTCGGATGGGTGATTCGAGGAATTTTCAACTCATTGAGTGTCCTCAGGTAGCTATCCGTATTATTAATAAATTTAATAAAATTTAAATGTAATGCATTCTAACCCCTAATTGTCTTAATAGCAGAAAAAAGAAAAATGTAAAAAAATTGTTTAAAATTTCTAAAATTTCTTTGAGATATTTGCAGTCTATTTATTGGGTGTTGTTTAAAAAATCTCCAATGATTTCAAATAAATCAGGTTTATATTTTAAAAATTTTGAATAACTAAATTTTTATTTCTAGGCACCCTAAATGAACTTTTTCCCAAGATCTTTTGCCTAAAATTCCCTCCCCGAAAAATTTTATAAACATTGAGAAAAGAAGCCCATAAAAATCCGTCAAGTAGTTTAGAAGTTAATGCGTTATAAAGAAAAAATTAAGATTAAATCTCACAATTGTTATTCTATAATATTAATTAGACGTATATAAATATTAAATTTCAATTTTTTGAATATTTAATAAATAAATTTATAATTTATATAATTTATCGAAGCCAACAATAAAAATAAATTTTTTTTATACATCACGTATGTAAGTTGAAAAAATGTAATAATGAAGAAATAAAAAAAAATATATAATTTACCTTTTAGATGAATAAAATATTCAATCTTTGAAACAATGGGTTTCCTATTCAATCTCGGAATCATTTTTATTTATCTATCTTCATCATTTGCAGGCATTATTGATTTGTGCTACACTCTCGCAGAGATTGACACAACTAAATGGTGCTTCCACCTAGAGGACACTAGCTGAAACATCTATTGATTGGTGGTGCACTCTAGAGAACACTATCTGAAACATACTATTGATTAGTAATGCTACCTAGAGGAAGCTACCTGAAACATACTATTGATTGGTGGTGCACTCTAGAGGACACTATCTGAAACATACTATTGATTGGTGGTGCAATCTAGAGGACACTACCTGAAACATTCCAAAAAGTGCACAAACCAAAAGAGTTTAGAGGGGAAAAATGAAGAAATAAAAAGATTTATTTTATAAAGTTTTATTTTTCTTCCAAATTAATAAGAATATTATTATTATTTAATTTTATACATACACACATACAAACACATACATACATAATAAGAAGTTTAATAAAAATTAATCCAATGTTGTTGTTGTTGTTGTTGTATGAAGATGAATGAATGAAATAAAATAAAAAAAATATTTATTTACAAAATTTTGTATTTTTTTTCTTCTTCTTATATCAATAATAATAATTGAGATCGATATTTTTTAATCGGGTGCGATATCTTTTTTTTTTTTTTTATTTTTTGATTATTATATTAATTAGAGTGATTTTGTTTTGTACCCCCTAGCTGTGTACAATCTCTGAACAGAGCAGAGAGATACCAGAAAAAAAGAGTGTGAGTGAGTGAGTGAAAATGAAAATTAAAAAAAAAAAAAATAATTAAATTAACGTTAAAATGAATTCTATATGAGTTGAGTCATTTAAGAGACCGGGTCCGATCAAATAGTCGGCAACCCAGAAAAAATACACTGGCGAACACGTGATTTTATTCTAGAGGATTTGGGGATAGATACTCTGAGTGCTCAGTATCCAGACTTTGTCCATCAGTGTAAAAAGTGATACTAAAGTGGCTCTAATTTTCAACTTTTTAGGCCTTAAAAATAGCAAATTGTGGAAATATAGTCCAATCGGGGTGCCTCTCTTGGCTAAAAGTTTAGAAAAATCGAAATTTTCTAGTTTTTTTTTTTTTTTTTTTTAACTTGAGACCCTCATAATATGATTTTTATCATTCCTGAAAGCAAAAAAAGATTTAATTACAATATTCTATAGTTCTTTACATTGACAAAAAGTATCTCATACCAGGGGCGCAGGGCCGCAGACAGGGGGGCTAAATCACCGGGGCCCGGGCCCTGCGAGGGGGCCCGGGTCCATTGCGCTCCCAACCTTAAAATTCTAATAAAAAATAATTTTCATGGTTAAAATTTCTATTAAAAAAATCATTATTTTCTTGAAATTTTTTTCCTCAGAGGGCCCGGGCCCTTTAAGCTCAAATAAAGTCTCAATCATCTTTTCACGACTCAGGATAGCTAAAAAGTGGCAGATTTCAGTGGCTGAATTTTTCAAAAAATTTTCCATACTCCCAGAAATCCTCTGTCCAGATCTGGCCTCGATAAATTATTGTAACTCTTTGTTTAAGAAATTTTGAAAAACTTTTTTAAATAAATATTTTAAGCTATGTATAACTATTTCAAAATTTGTGTCAAAAACTGTGTAAAAAATTGTAGGTATGAAGGCACAATAGCCTTTTACATACTAAAAAAACTTTTTTTTGGTGGGGGGGGCCCGTATTAGTAAGTAGCGGGGCCCGTCAAGTCTGTCTGCTGCTCTGCAGGGGCGTATATAAAGGGGGGCGAGGGGCCCGGGCCCTCGCTCAAAAAAAATTCCCTCTTCCTAAAAAAGGTAAAATAGATTTAACGGCAGGACGAAAAATTTTGCCGCTCAGCCAATCTGCAAAAAATAAATTTTAATAGGGCGGAAAAAATTTTGTGTCCCTAAAAAAAAAAAGTAAAATTATTTTCATGGCAGTGGAAAAAATTTTGCGCCCTGTGGTGAACGAAAATTTAATTTCGTCAAAAATTTTTTGGCCCCCCCTCCCCAAAAACAAATTTCTATATACGCTCCTGTCTCATACATGATAATCTGTTATTCTGTTATATATTAACAAAATAATGAATAAAAAAAATGTTCTGTGGAAGGGACGTAAAGAAGGTTCCCTCTCAGTGATGCATTCTTCGAAAGGAGTAGGCTACACGCGGTGTGAGGAGTCCCTCCTCAAACTAGGACATCCTCCATAGCATAGAAGAGGTTGGATATAAGGAGCGGTTGGAACCAGAAATAAGGATTAGTTCACTAGCTAGAGACGAAAGCGGAGGAGGAGCTAGAGACAGGAAATGATGTAACTTCACGGGGTGCGGTAGATGGCTACGCCAGAGGCCGGTTGGGTTTGAGGTGTGTGTCTCCGTACACGTAAGCACCTCGGGTAAATAAACGGGGATCCCGATAGGAATTTCAAATAATAATGAATAAAAAATTATCAAAGTTCCTGTTGTATTGTTTGGGTGTTGTTATACTCTTTGATTATTGTATTCTTTGCTTAGTTGTTATGATGTTGTTTACCCTATACTATTTCTAATAAATTGTCTTATCATCAAATCTGGCCGTCTTATTGCATACTGGCGACGAGGATGGGATTCAGAGCAATTTGATCTTCTCATGGAAGCGTATAGAAGACAACATGAACAAATATCTAAAATTTTGTTGCATTTACCGGGATGTTCCTCAGCGGTGCTGGGAAGAGGTAAGGAAGTCTAGCCGAGAAGATCAATTATTAATTTTAAAGAACTTTAAATGCGACAAATTTGATGCCACAAGATTACAGAGACATTTATGGAGTATTTTGAAGCCGTTGCAAGTTGTGGAAAATTGAAGACACCAAATTAAGTACGACTTATTTTTGTCTTGTCTGAAACCGGAGACTTACAAAGAGTATAACAACACCCAAACAATACAACATTCCTCCCCCCTATGAGCTCTTTCCTAATACGTAGTCCTGAGGTGTTTGGGTAACTTCCGAGGCTCCCAAATTTATTAGAAAATATTCGCCCCAACGCTCGACGAGATGCAATATAAAAATATTAAAAAGAGATAGAGGACCAGAGCAGGGTGAAAAATATTTCAGAGAAGGGGAGGCGGTATTCAAGACGAAGTTGGACAAAAGATGGGTACCCGGCACCATTGTGGAAAGAACCAATCGTTATTCGTATCGGGTGCGGAATGCCGAAGGAAAAGTCAACGGAGGCATGCCATCAACTGCGCAAAAGATTGCTGAACCAGGCATTTTGGAGTCGAAAAACATATTGGCGTTCCTGGGGCATCAATTCCATCTACAAGCATGGAGCAATCAGCACCAATCCCGTAACAAGCGTGGAACAATCGGCGACAATTCCGTTAACGAGCGTGGGACACTCGCGCCAATGTCCGTCTTACCTGTACCTAGTGAGCTTTCCCTCGCATCTAACGAGTCTTCCCCGTGTCCTAACGAGCGACCTACGCCAGTGCATCCCCATTTAATGAACTGTCATCACCAGCGGAACCTGAAATGGGAGTTGGACAACCAGACTGAGCACTGAGGGCAACAGAAGATCTGAGGCGAAGCGCGGATCGGAAGTTACCCAAACACCTGAGGACTACGTATTAGGAAAGAGCTCATAGGGGGGGGAGGAATGTTGTATTGTTTGGGTGTTGTTATACTCTTTGATTATTGTATTCTTTGTAGTTGTTATGATGTTGTTTACCCTATACTATTTCTAATAAATTGTCTTATCATCAAATCTGGCGTCTTATTGCAGTTCCTTTTTTAAAAATGGTTTAAACGAGACTTTTTTTTTTAAAACGTACATAACCAGAGCCGGGCAAAATACTCAAAAACTAGTATTTGATGAAATACAAAATATTAAAAAATAAGTCAGAAATACAAAATGCATGTATTTCAATTACAATATTTGAAATAGCGCCCAGACCTGTTCATAACTTACAAATTGTTAATTAATATTATATCATATTTTCATGTATGAGACAGTGGTGCCATTTTTTTTTTTTTTCTTAAAATTCACTTACAAATAGGTACTCAAATTTGGCCAAAAGATTAATTGTTTAATTTTGTACAGTTTATATACTCGCAGATGTATTTTTGAATCAATTTATTTAAAATAATAAATTTTATAAAAATCAGAGCCCTTGGGGAATGGGGGAGGGGGCAAATGCCCCCCCTGCTCCCCCCCCCCAAATAATGCCACTGGATACTTTTTATAAATGTTAAAACCGATAGAGTTTATAGCCTAAACTTGATACAGCCATAGTAAGTGCAAGTTTGTGTATCTTGACTCACTCAAGTGTTGAATCCACTTTATATACCTCGTAGATCAGGCTGATTCTATATGTAATTAAATCATTTTTATTCTTTAACTCTTATTTTGAATAATTATGGATTTTAACGCAAATAAACATTTTTTTTTATGACGCAAAATTACTTTATTTTGTATTTAATATTCCCATTTTTTGTTTTTTTTTTGGGGGAGGCTTTAGAGCCAGGTCTTCCCCCAAATAAGCCACTTAGTAAACTGGAACTAGATTAATTAAAGTGAATTTAATATCAATGCAATGGCGTATCAACCAAATATAGCTTATTTTAAATAACTCAACTCAAATATAAATAATATTTTAAATGATACACATATGATATGTGATGAAATTTTTGATTTGTGAAATTTATACACATTTCACGTATTGAAACACGAAATACATATAACCGCTGTTTGGACAAACGGGAAACAAATTTTTCCGCAGAGTGGATAACTTTAGTTCAACTAAAGAGAAAATTTTCCGCATTTCCGCAGTGCGGAAAACTATGGTTCCGGAAGAACAAAATTTTTCGGAAGGATGAAAAAAATTTAGTTTCTTAAAAAAAAAAAAATTTCCGCAGAAAAATTTTTGAGTTCAAACCCCCACCCCGAAAAATTTCTATATAAGCCCTTGGTCTAAATTATAAAATAATTATTGGGAATAAAGCAAAAAAAAATTCGTTCGAAATCAGGAAATAGACGTTGTCAGGTTAAAGGTGCGATCACACCGGGAACCTGACTTGTGTTTACTGACTGTAGTTCTAACCGAATCCGAATTGAGGGAGTTTCACACTAAAAAGTGACAGGAGTGAGGTAATCTTACTTCTCTGTTATTTAGTATATAAGTATGTCGCCAGTGTAAACAATGTTTTTTTACTTGAATGATACTATTTTCCTTCCCAGCAATTTATTTCTAAATAAACTTAATAAAACTAATTATCGTTATATCAAGAAATATTTTTACTAAATTTTAAGTAAAAAATATTTCTTAATTGATTATTTAAAAAATAATATTTTATTAATTAAAAAAAAAAATTTGGAATCTCTTTATTTTGACTTAACATATATTTCCTGCAGTTTTTAATTAAAAAAATAGAAGTTATCTCAATATTATTATTTATTTGTATTATTATTACTTAAATAAAGCCTTATATTGCCAAAAATGTCTTTATTAAGGAACCGATCAAACAGCTGATTGAAAAGTCGGCGGCCATGTTGGCTTCTCTGACAGCCAGAGTCAGTGTAGACAACACGGCAAACATCGAATTTTTTTTTTTTTTATAGCTCACATATCATCTAGTATATTAATTAAAATATTATTAAATACACAATATTTTCAACTAGAGTGTTTTTAAAATCTAAATAATATTTACACATAAATGATGATGATGATGATGTTGGTGAAATGAAAACCCTTAATCACCTTTGAAAGAAGAGAGATAGAGAGTGCTTTAAAAAACAAAAACAAAAACCCTTTTAATATTCACCATTCACAAAATATTGCACATAAAAACATGCAACCCCGAAGGTTGCATAATCAATTAAAAAAATTGCTTGCTCTCATTCTAACTACTCTCTTTTAATTGACATCAGTGGCGCATTCTTTTTTTTATTAAGGGGCTTTAGGAGCCAAAGCTGTTTTCATGTTTTTGCCAAGAGATGGCAGGAGTGAGCAAAAAACATAGCTATTACGAAAATTTGCCAACAGATGGCAGGAGTGAGCAAAGAACATAGCTATTACGAAAATTTGCCAACAGATGGCAGGATGGTAGCTATATTGAGGGCTATGCTATATTTAATCTCTTGCATTTGGTTGATCTTTTTTTTTAAATAAAAAATAGTGAATAAATATTATTATGTCATTTATAATAGCATAAAAATATATAAATAATATATATTTATATATTTTTATGCTAGCCTATAGGCTTATAGGTGATCTGATAATACCTTAGAGTCCCTGTATATCAGAGTCTGGCCATACGGGAACTTTTTTCTATTGGTCGCGCCATCTTTCTTCCTGATTTTAGCGCCAATTCAAATTTTCAATGCATCTCTATGGGATTAAAAAATATTTCATTTAACTTTTATAACGATACCCGTTCAAAGTATCATGAAATCTTTTTAGAACATTATTTTAGAGGTTTCAATTTATAAATATTACTCATCATATGTTAAAAATCTCCATTAATTTTATTATATTGAGAATGCAAAGTTTAGGGTTATATTTAGCTGATTAGAATCTTAAAATCACTTTTAATTTTGAGTTTATGTATATTAATATATGTATTTAGCTTACAGTTTATTTTCCTAATTATAAAATAGAGTTTTCTAAGAAAATAATCGATTTAAAAAAGAATAAAACAAATATAAATAACGTTAGTAATTAACTCATTGCAAAAATAATGAAATCTTTTAAGAATTTTCTTTATTATTAAAAAATTATAATTTATACAAAATTTGAACTCAGAGATATTATATAATAGAAAAAATTTCAATATCTGCCGTAAGGGGGGAAGCGGCTTTTAAACCGCACTGCCCCATTTGCCCGATCCTAACATACTGAGACAGAAAAATGAAAAAAAATACCAAAAAAGATACCCGACACATATTTTTAGATCAAAAAGAGAACGTCTGGGCACCCTATATTTATGTCCGTGATCAAGAGCGGGTCCAGAGAAGTTTCTGAGGGGGGGAGTAATCTGGTGTAACTGGTCGCTCAGCACACAATTTTTTCTTACTTTCGGTAATTTAAAAGTGTTCCATTCCGTTTTGTTTACCAGAATATATTTACAAATCAAATTTGTAAGTTTTAATATCAAAATTTTTTTCTCGAATCTCGGGGGGGAGGGGAAGGGTAATTGCCCGCTTCCCCCTTGTATTTGCCTTGTCCGTGATAAAGTCAAAGCTCTTATCAAATTTTTCACATATAGAGTAGGCCTAATTTATAAATTCCAAATGTATATTTTAAAAGAAAAAAGTAAAAAGGAAAAATAATTCATTCATTTAAATAATATTCTTGAGATTATTTACTTTATTTTAGAAATAAATATTACATATATAGCTATGAGAAAGTGAAAAATGACAGATTGGGAAATGTCAAATTCAAATGTTTTTCATTAAATAAATTATTTTGAGTAGTTTTACTTACTTTTTTTAGTATATAAATAATCATTAAAATATTAGCTTCTGTTTCTATAAGTTTTTTTTGAATAAAATTATTATATAATTAATTAACAAAAAAAAATAATTTTCTCCATGTATTCAATGGAGCGGTCGGAAGAAAAGATGGCCGACAATTCTAACGGTCGCTCGTATGGCCAGACTCTGATATACAGGGACTCTAATAATACCTTAGACTAGCCTGCCATCTTTTGTAAGAATGCTGAACTATTTTTTTTTTTTTTTTAATACCTAATAGCTTTGTCTCCAATTTATTTAATTATTATAGGTTGGATATTAATAAATTTTATATTTTTAGATTAAAAAAAATAATCACGATTATCATAATAGAACGATTTTTGCATTTTCTATAAATATAAGAAAAAGATTTTTCATTATTTTTTTAAATAATCATAATTTAAAAAAAAAGCGTTCTATTAAGTAAAATGCTCACGAATTTAATTCATTAAAAAATAAACTGTATAAAAAAATACTTTAAAATGCCGGAGTATTTACGGACCAAAGATTCGATGTGGCCTCCTGAAGCCCTTTAATAATATTCAAAACAAATATAATGAAAAAACCGTCTCTAGAGGCTATTCCCAAACTCTTTGAGTGCGCCACTGATTGAAATCCATCTGTTTTTAATGAAAGACGCTAAAACGTTCAAATTTCTATCTGATTTGATATCTGGACTGCCTTCGGTGGATTTTTCTACAAATTACCTGACTGTGTTTAAATTAGGACAAGAGGGAGTAAGTGGTCTCTTCACCAATAAATCTCCCTAGGACATTGATGGATTTACGCTTTGGACGAGTCTAGAATACCATTAGTGATTTTTTACTATGATATTAAACTTTTTAAGGTTTCTTTCTCCATCCAATCTCTTTATTAGCCTAAATAGGAGCGCGGAAAGCCAATTTGGACCAAATATCTCTAAAAATAACGAAAATATTTAAGAAATATGAAGATGACTTTAACCTATAAAATAGTTATTTTAACTTACTTTTCCGTATTTTTTTCTTTATCCATTGTATTTATCATCTAAAAAAACATAAAGAGTTATTTTGATTATGATTACTAGTTAATATTTAATAGAAAAATTTGATTTAACTGTCACGGTATTGAAGCTAATTTCATGTTAATAGATGAGTATGAAATTAGCTCCTCTATCGTTTCGTTCATTAATTATGAATAAGCCTGTAATAGAAAATTGTGGCTAGTATATTTTTTAAATTAATTTAATAGAAAATCTATGAGTTGTTTTTAATCATACTAAGTTAAAAAAAATAATAAATTCATAAATAATGAACAAAACGATAGAAGAGCTAGCTCACTTCATACTCATTTATTAACATGAAATTAGCTTCAATATCGTGACAGAAAAATCAACAAGAATTATTTTATTATATTTTATTAAATATCATAGTAATATTATTATATTTATGTTTTTTTTAGATGATAAATAACAATTGATCAAGAAAAAAAACACGAAAAAGTAAGTTAAAATATCTTTTTTATATTATTATTTATTTATTATTAATTTATATTATAGGTTATAATTTTTCATATTTCTTAAATATTTTCAATATTTTTAGAGATATTTTGTCCAAATTTACTTTCTGCGCTCTTTTTTAGATTTATAAAGAGATAGGATAAAGATAGAAACCCTAAAAAGTTTACTATCATAGTAAAAAATCACTAAATAGTGCCAAAAAGGTTAAGGTAATGGTGGGAAAACAATTTATGTTGGATTTATTTTGGTAGCTAACAGGTCGCTATCATCTTCAAAAATACAAAAAATATATATATTTTTGAGCACACAAAACAAAAATTACAATTTTTATATTTATGATTTTAGGTTCTGAAGATGTTGGAACTGTTAGCTACAGTCACAGCCAAAATAAAACCAACACACCGAAGGCAAGAGTAATTTAAAAATATGATTGAGGTTTGATGTGTATTTTTTAATAAAGTCCAGATGGAAGATCTGATAGACGTTCAGAGATTGTTGTTGTTGTGGTATTTGTAGTTGTAACAACAGGTAACGTAGTAGTTGTAACGTTAGTTAAATCGGAAGATCGTCTAATCTCACGTACATGATGTTGTCCTGAATACAGACCAGCATTTGTATGTCCCCGTTTCAATTGAAATGGTTTCATTGGTGTTGTCATTGTTATTGGTGGATTAGCACCTTCAGGTGAATATCGTTCAACACTCCAATCTTCGGCTGATCCACGGCCAGAAGAGAATCGTCCTCCGCCAATTCCCACCTCCTCTTCCTCTTCTTCTTCCTCATCTTTACTCTTATTCCCAGTTAAGACAATATCAACAATTGCATCTAAACCTGAATCGCCGATTCGTTCGAGACTTTTAGCACGTGTTTTAAGTCCGTTGTTGTTGTTGTTGGCGTTAAGACTTGCAATTGTTCCACTGATGATTGCTGGAGCTGAGATGGATGCTGGCGAGGGAAGGAATTCTCTGCCAAAATAGAGGCCGTCAACTGGTAGTGTCGAACTGTCCTGTGCCTAAAAGTAAAAACAATAATTAAAAAACAGAAGATGACACATAAATAAATACAACGGGAAATTGTAAAACATTTTGAGTATTTTCTGGCTACCTCTGCCCCTTTCCATTTTTGACTATTTTGTTGTCTTATCATATTTATAACGACATAAACTGTGAACTCAGTACCCAAATTATTCGTCTTCTTACATACCATAATTACACCTTATAATGTAATGCGGCGTTACAGACGAAAATATTTTATGGGAAGTTTGCTAGTGAGGAGCCGGATTATCTTCTCTGTCTTTTTGGCTTTAAAAGGTCAATCCATCTCAAGGGTCATGGCATGGACCTTCAAATCCCTATCCACCGAACTTCAGTTTGTAATCCAGGCAACTAAATTCTGGAACACCTAGCCTAAGGGAATCTACTTCTGTAAATATATATAAATTAAGATTAAAATTATTCATCTTAAAGTTACAAAGAGGTGGCTCAGGGGCCCAGATCTTGTGGGTATGTGGATGGCGAACCACGAGCTACCCGAGCTGGGACTGACAGTCCTTCTGTTCCTTACATGCCTGATCCCTTCCTTTTATATTTTCAACAGGCGTCAGACTGTTCTATTTCTTCCGGTCGTATAAAACCCATTCCCCAGACCCCTTTCCCGCCGACCACGCACTACGGGGTTAAGGCGAAGATAGAAGAAGAAGAAGAGGGTTATAAAGAGGACAAGAGTCTTCAAGAACTTGAAAAAAATTTCTTAATTCTTATTCCCTTCCTCTCAACAGATTGCTCAGCATAGGACGGCGACATTTGGGTCGTCGTTCTTGGTGGCGTCTGCGAGGTCATGGAACTCCATACCTTTGGAAATCAGAAGGTCGGGGACGTTCGCGGGTGTTCCGGTCGAGATTTTATGTGTACTTGTTGGGTAAGAAGAGGCGATGAAGGATGGGCTAGATTAATGTTATTATTTTTATGTCGTTTGAATTATCTCGTGGAAACGTCACGTGTGTGTTTTGGGGAGAGGTGGATTGGGTGGAGCATGTGTGTGTGTGTGTGGGTGCGACAATCGTGATGTCAAGTGAAATTTATATATATGGTATATGGTAATACTAATATGAGGCTGTAAAATAATTATGTACTTCATATAGGCTCCAGGGGGGGCGCCCCTCGGAGCCAGATAAATTCATATCTACTTATCTATCTAACTGATTCTTCACAACCACCAACAATTTCATAATTACCTTTATGTGGAATATCTTTCTTATATAGTCGGTCAAACCAACATTCCCTAAGACAGTAGAGAGAGGTGATCGGCCAGTATCTAATTATACTTCCTTATTTTCTACTAAATACAAACCTTAAAGACGACGGCATTCCCATATGCTCCCGGGACATGACAAGCGGAAAGTTTCGATTGACCGGAAAGTTTTCCAGTTGAATGCGATGGCGCTGCCGTTTCTAAAATATCTTCAACATAATCACTACCATCAAAACGAATCTGTACAAGACTTCGTGATTTCCGTGGCGGATACGGAACAATTCTTGCTGGTACAATTTCCGCTTCAGTGTTTCCAATATTACGGGCTGCTGCAGCGGCAGCAGCTGCTGCAGTTGCCATTATTTGTCTATAAGTGTGTCGCTCTTCATGGGCTAGCGCTTCACTTTCGGCATCGTTGATGATGTTACGAAGTTCTTCAATTACCTTTAAAAAGAAAATTCAAATAATTAATTTAAAGTTAGACATCATCAAGAAAGCAAGTGTTTAAATAAAATGCATAATTGTTACAATAAGTTTTTTGAATTTGATACTATTATTAAATCAAACCTTAATATCTATCTAATGAATCTGCTGAAACTTCTAGAAGACAAGAATTGAAATCTAATTGAAAGGTAAAATTGGAACACTTATTACCTCATCGATTGTGGTCTCTTCATCTTCATCTTCGATGACATCATCAACGCTTGATTCTCGGCCAACAAGAATTGTCTCATTTTGGACATTCATCAGTTCATAGACCATTGGCTCACGTTCAATATCATCCTGGTCTGATGACGAAATTCCTAAAAAAAAAAGAAAGAGGATAAAAATAACAAATATGAGGAATCAAACTGAACAATTATATTCTATTAGTATCCACTTTCATAGAATAATATGATAAATACCAATTAAAAGATCCGCTAAAGGTTAGCGCTGATAGAAGAAACTACCTGCTGAGATCTTTCATAACCAAAATAATAAATAATCAGTCACCAACTCTTGAGCTTCGATATATACACCTCAAAAACTGGTAGTGACAGCACATCCCGCAACGTTCAATTACAGAAGGTCACCCACACCCGATTTTCCTTTTACATTATGAAGACAAAATTTATTATGTGATGGAGTTATCTCGATATTTATGAATAATAAATCAATTATTTGGAAAAAAAAGTTTGAAAAATTTGAATTTTATATATTCAAATGATTTATTTATGACTTTGTCATTATTGAATTGTCATTTACAGGCAGCCAATCTTGCTTTGCATTAATCATAGAGTGAGAGTACTTAGACATTTATTAGATGATGATACAATTCATGTTTCTCATGCTGTGACATCCCCTCCTGTGGAAGGAACGGAAGTGAAGAAGGTTCCCTCTCAATGATGCATTCTTGGAGAGGGAGTCTCTCCTCAAACTAGGACATCCCCTCTAGCATAGTGCAAAAACCTCAAAATTTTAGGACTTTTTCAGTTTAGCCATTTTTTTCAGGTTTGGTAACAATAAATAGTCACTCGGGGCTAAATCCGGAGAATAGGGTGGATGAGGGAGCAATTCGTATCCCAATTCATGGATTTTTGCCATGGAAATTCACTTTTTTCCATTTTCTTCTCAAATCACGAGGTGGTCTGCTTTTAATGGATGCCAAACAAAAACTAAAGAACCCAGCTGGTTCAAATTTCGACAGGAGTCAGCTGATAGTTGCCTGCTGACAGGAGCAGTGTTGCCATTTCAGTTAAGAGGCAGGAAATTCAAAAAGTCAGGGACTTATTGACCTGCCTTCGTACAATACAAAGTTGTAGAGCATTAAATTTGGTAAAAATTTTTTGATAAAACAAATTAACCGAGATACGGCCGACCAAAGTTATACCAAGTTTCTCGAAATGTAAAACAAATAGACAATTTGTTCGGCCGTATCTCGTTTAATATTCGGCCTAGAAATTCGTTTCATCAACCAAATTTTAGCAAATTTTAGCTCTACAACTTTCTAATGTATTATGCTTAGTTTACGATATATAATCGAAAAACTGAAAAAAGTACACACATTTTAAGGTTTTTGCACCTCCCCTCAAGCAAAATTTAAAAGCAAAAAAATGGAAATTTAAGTGTTTTTCGGTGTCTAGAATTGAATTCTAGCATAGAAAGCAAACCAGAAAAAAAAAATTTTTGTTGACCTGTGTTATTGGTCCGAATCCGTAACCGAAACGTTATTTGAGTGAGATTAAATTGTTAAAAGAAACGATAGCTCACTTATAGATCATCACTCGTGTGTATTTTAATTTACGTCAACTTAAATGTTATATTTACTTACCTTCATCTTCTTGTGGACCCGGTTCAAATCTTCTTAAAATTTTCGCTGATATTTTTCTTTTTGGATCTTTTTTTAACACGCACATCTCTCGTTCCAATTCTGAACATCGTTCTTTTAAACATTTCTCTAATGAGAGGAGAATTCCTTTTTCTTCTTGAAGTATCTACAAAAAAGAAAAGTCATTGATATATTTATTAGAAATACGGTAAAAAAAAACGCTAACTTCTCTATAGGCAACCAAATATACAGATTTGATGTTTGGTTGCATAGCATCCAGGCGCTTCCATTGAATAATTGAAAAGGGCTGGCATTTCTTTTTCAATTTTTATCTTTTCTTTTTTTATTTGAAGATGAAAAATGGTGGGAGGTCCATGATCAGTAATTTTCCTAATAATTTTAGGGAAAGACTAATTTAAATAGATTTTTGAAAAAATTTCTCGTATTGGATACTTATCGTCTGAATATAACAAAAAAACCCAAAATTCCATCTCAACATAGTTATTTAATGAATTTTGATATTAGATTAATTAAAAAATTTACAATTTCTTCAAAATGGGCTCTTTGGGGAGAGCTGGTGTGTCCGTAATTCAAAAATCCCTGAGATATGTGTTGATATTTCGGTTAAAAAAAAAAAAAAAAACAATTGAACCGTCTAATAATTATTAAGAAATAGATAAATCAAAATAGGAGTTGAATTCCGAATTACGAAAAACCCCGAATTCATTTTCTAGATTTTTTTTTTTAATTTCTCCAATCTCGATGAAGATGACATTATCGCTGTTTATTCTCACGGCAAGTGCTATTTGAATCCCATTTGTATTGCAACTGTAGATTCGTAATCCAATTAGCCTTGAGTCTTATATTTTTAGCAAGATTAGTTGAGAAAAAATCTTCCTCTGGATTATAAATTATTTACGAAATTGGAAATATCTAAATGAAAAACGAATAAAAAAAAAAATCCAAAAATTATTTTTAGATAGATAGCTTTAAGAGAAAAAATCAAATCGATAGTTTACCTCAGTTAAAAGTTATTATAAAAAAATCAAATTTTATTTGATTTGGGGGTCCTTAGAATAGGAATTTCGAAAAATCGCTATTTTAACTGAAATCTACAAAACAAATGTCATTTACATGCTAAATTCTAAGTGCTATAGTTTAGGCCCTGCGTTGATCTTCACTTAGTAATGCATATCATTATTTTTATATAACTGTTATATACTAATACTAGCCTCAAGCAGGCACTGGATTGGAATATTGGATTCCACCACAATAGCCCTATGGCAACTCTACGAGGAGAAGGAGTTGCTGTGACATCCCGTTCTATGGAAGGGATGTAAAGAAGGTTCCCTCTCAGTGATGCATTCCTCGAAAGGAGTAAGGAGCCCTCCTCAAACTAGGACATCCTCCCTAGCATAAAAGAGGTTGGATAAAAGGAACCGGAATAAGGATTAGTTCACTAGCTTAAAATGTACTCAAGAGGATGAATTAGAGATAGGAAATAATGTAACTTCACGGGGTGCCACTAGATGGCTACGGCCAGAGGTTTGAAGTGTGTCTCTTCGTGCACGGAAGTACCTCGGTACGAATTTCAAATAAATAAATAATCCATTTTCGCCACCTTTGTATTTTACCTATATCTAATGTTCCAACTACAGATCTCTGTTTAAATTTGAAATTAGAAAATCATCTGGATGCCAGATGGCTTAAATAAAAATGCCTGGACCCTAATATATATAAATTCATAAATAACGGTTATCGTAAATGTCTTATATGGCCTGAGCTGCCAAAAAAGACAGTGTGAATGTGTGTGTGAGTGTGAGTGTGGAATGAGAAAAAAGTGTGAATGTTTTTTATAAAAAAAAAAAAGAAATTAGAAAATATTGATCAATTACAACGATCTTAACAATCAACAATAATCGAAACACTTTTAACATCACCTCTTCTTAAACCTAGCTTGTTTCTTAATAATAATTTAGGTCTAAAATTGATATGGTTATTTTTTATTTACAATTCATTTCGTAATTTTTTTGTTTGTTTTGTTTTGTTCCTTTCCGTTCTTACCCAATCAAATTCTCATTTCACTCTCCATTTCTTTTCGCTTTTTTTTTTTTTTTTTTTTGAAATGAATATTATTTTTAAAATAAAATATTTACTTGAACTCTCCGTTCAAGAAGAACCACTCGATCGTGTAAAGCGAGCGCTTGATTTCTTGCATCAGTTGCTTCTATACGTAGTCCTTCATAGTCGAGGAAATTACGCCTCCAACGTTCCATTTCAGTTGCCACTTGAGCGGCATGAGGTGCATGCGGTTGTGTTGCCTGCAACAATACATTTATTATTATTATTATCCAGTAAAAACCCTGTTAACCGGCCTGGTGGGATTGAGATCCTAGCCGGTTAATCCGAGGTTTCAGTGAAAAATTGATTCATTTCAAGCGGGATAGGAGGATTAATTCGAGGAGGGGTTTTACTGTAATTTTTTGTGTTAATTGACTAACCATGAGAACTAGAAATGGATAATAAAAAAACAAATAGTAAAAGAAGATGATGATGAAGAGAAAGCGGAAAAATAAATTAGTAATTTATTATTCATTTTTTGCATATTTGTTTTTTTTTTTGTTAATAACCCATTGTAAGTAGGTCTCTATGAATATTATAATTGTCATATCAGTGAAAATATAAAAAAAATGCTCTAAATGATCACAATCACTTTCTTTTTTTTTTAAATAGAAAAATAAGGGCTCACTGGTGTAGCGGGCTAGGGTGTCGGTTTCTACAAAGAAGATTCGTGTTCAAATCCTGGGCGTGCGGGGTTTTTTTCATTAAATAGAAATATTTATTTAATGTAAATAAATCCTCAAGCAGGCACTGGATTGGAATATTGGATCTCACCACAGGCAACTCTACGAGGAGAGGGAGTTCCTGTGACATCCCGTCCTGTGTAAGTGACATAAAGAAGGTTCCCTCTCAGTGATGCCTTCTTCGAAAGGAGCCGGTGCTGAGGGAGTTCCTCCTCAAACTAGGACATCCTCCATAGCATAGAAGAGGTTGGATAAAAGGAACGAGAAATAAGGAATAGTTCACTAGTTTAAGTAGAAGAATTTCGATGGCTGAGTGGTAATTATTAGGATTAGTAAGGTGTATGGCAGCCAGCAAGTGATAAAGAAACTCTATTTGATTATCGTCGACGTTTCGGGATCACGTCGATCCGATCTTCAGGACGATAAAAATTGAATCAATTGAATTATTTATTTTGTATGAACCAAGATGGGGGTGCATCTATCTAAGCAACAACAATGGCAGGTGGTTATCGTCCTGAAGATGGGATCGACGTGATCCCGAAACGTCGACGATAATCAAATAGAGTTTCTTTATCACTTGCTGGCTGCCATACATCTTACTAATCCTAATAGTTCATTAGCTGAAACGAACGCAGAAGGAGGAATTAGAGATAGGAAATAATGTAACTTCCACGGGGTGTTCGTTAGATAGCTACGGCCAGAGGCCGGATGGGTTTGAGGTGGGTGATTTCGTGCACTGAAGCAAATAAACGGTGATCCCGATCGGAATTTCAAATATACTTGCCATTTTGTTTTTCTCCATTCTCCATTGATGCTGAAAAGCAATATATACCTTTGTGACAGCTGATAGTTCAAATCCAGCCGCTTCCAGTTCAGCTTGTACATAGAGTCGGGCCTGACAATTGGGCGCTGATTCCACGAATGCATTAAGAAAGGCAAGTGCTGCCGCTTGTAATTCCGCACTAGCACCACCACTTGTTAACATTCCGACAAGAAATCGAAATCGTACAGGTTCACCAAAACGAAGACGAAGTGTAGAAACTGCTTCAGCAACAGCGCCATGACCACCGGCTGTTGGTTGACAGGCAAATGTCAACAACTAAACAAAAAGAACATCAAATTAGAGAAGGGTATATGCGTGTGTGTGTGTGTGTGTGTGTTTATACCCACCTCTAATGCAAGTATCCGTGCACGTGTTTGGTTGCTCATAACGCCTAGCGCAAGTGGGAATAGTCCGGCGGTGGCGTGTGCCAATCGTCGCGGGGCATCGCTATTTGACATACAAGCACGAAGACATTGTAAACAGGAGAGTTCATCACTAGCGCCTCTTTGTATTCCTGGACCTGGTCCTCCTGTACCTCCGCTTGATTGATTTTGTAGATTGCGCAGTAATTCCAATAATAATGACACGCCATCCAACGGGTCAGAGATGAACTCTTGCAAAAAACTGCCAAAAAACAAAAAACAAAATTCCTTTATTAAAAGTCATTTAGGAGGCAAAGCATGTTTTTGCCAAGAGATGGCGTTAAGGGTCTTGAGGAGTGAGCCAAAAACACAACTCTCACGAAAATTTGCCAACAGATGGCAGGATGGTAGCTATTTTCACGGCTATTTATTTTCTAAGGGGTTCAGTAGTATAGACTTAACGCATGTTTTTCCAGATAAGAGGGCGTTGTGTGTAAAAAAGAATAAATGTTATTATATATTAGGTTAGATTGAACCCTGGTAGGAATTGCCAATGCTGACAATTGGTCGAACCTTGGGCCAGTTGTCATCAGTTGTCATTTGCCAAGCCTTGGGTAGTGACCATTGGGCCAAGCCTGGTCCAAGGCTTGGCCCAATGTATTATATTATTAAACCGAGCCTTGGGAAGACGAATGGACCAAGCCTGGTCCGAAGCTTGGCCCAATAGTATTATATTATTAAACCGAGCCTTGGGTAGTGACCATTGGGCCAAGCCTGGACAGAGGCTTGGCCCAATTGTGTATTCCTACCAGGGAAGTGGCCGTTCCCAGAGAGGGAACACACTTAGGCCAATTAGGCCCTTTGTGATACCACGGTGGGGCCATTCCCCCTTTCCTACCCTAAGAGGAGACTTCGGCAGGATGTTTGAATTATTTGCGGCAAGCTGGATCCGAACCCGAGCCGTGTTGAAACTTCGGACTCCGTAATCCTCAGCTTTGCCGGCTTAGCCATTGCCTCCTCTTATTATATATTAATGTATCTTTTATAAAAGCATATAAATATAGGACAGATATAGGCTAATAGGGGAACGGCTGTTTGACTAGCCTGCCATCTTTTGCAAGAATGCTGAACTATTTGACACATAATTTTTAAATATATCTACTAAGTTTACTTTAACCAGACTAGCCTGCCATCTTTTGCAAGAGTGTTCAACCATTTAGTTGTTTTTTTTTTTTTTTTAGATTTTTACATTTTTAGATTTAAAAAAAATTTCATAATAAATATCCTTTTGTAATTTCTATAAATATAAAAAAAAAATCTGGTGTGTCTGGTCTCACAGCACAAAATTCTCTCTTATCTTTGGTAAGGACCGAAGGTAGAATTTTTAAAATTTATTCCTGGCTGCTGAAGCTATTTAGGGAATTACTATATCTATTTATTAGTATTGATCTCAACCGAGGGACGTTCAACAGGGTTGCTGAGTTCGTGAATACATATAAAAAAAATAGAGTAACCTATCTGTATATTTTATATTTCTCTCCTTTTAAAAAAATAAATAAAAAAAATTTTCTGATATTATGATATTACTCTGATAATTGGAGAAAATTAATTAAAATTTTAATTTATAAAAATAAAATAAAAATAAATTGGAAACCTGAATATTAAAATTTAATATTTATATAATTAATTATAAAATAATAATTGTGAGATTTAATTTCAACTTTTTCTTTTAAATCCATGGACTTGGTGAAACTAGTTGACGGATTTTCATGGGGTTGTTTTTTTTATTATTTCAAAAACATCAACAAATTTTTTGAAAATGAAAACAAATTTGTATTTGATTTTCTATTAATCTTGTATGCCCCAAATTTCAACTTTCTAAGTCTATTGACGCAAATTGAATTGTCTAATTGAGGTCAATGATTAAGCTTTTATTATTTAGGACAAAAATTCTTCTTTTTTTCTTTTAATCCTCAATGAAATTAACAAAAAAAAGCAACAACGTTTTTCTTTTATTATTAATAGTAGAAGTAGAAAAACTTTCCTTCTCACCTTGGATAGGCAAGTGTTAAATCCGCTCTCAATTTGCTTAACAATTCCGTTGCACTTGAGAATTGTCGTAAACTCATTTCAGCACCGCGCGTTAAATTTGGATTGCGATAATCTTTAACTGGCGCTGGTAACGTTTTACTTCGTGTGTCATTGATGATACTCAAATTGTTGGTTGATCCTGAGGGATTCGATTGGGAGCAAGAGGATGCAGCGGCTGCTGCTGCGGCGGCTGCAACTGCCGCTGTTGCTGCTGCCGCCACCGCCGCCTGTTGTCGTTTACCCCATTTCTTTAAAGCGCTTGCATAATCTTCAGGGTTGTATATCGGCGGCCGCAATTGGTCCTGAAACAATAAACTTAAATATTGTGAGGTTAATATTTGTTTTTTAAAGTCTGAAAATAGTCAGGAATTTTAAAGTATTTTAATGAATTAAAGTATTTTGCTTACGTTAATAGAAAGCCTTT
>JAKCPI010021036.1:0-15582 GCA_023213315.1 Euborellia annulipes
GCATGGAGGCTGTGAAAATGATCCTCACCGGGATCGAAACGTCAGCGTGAGTGCTGAGTATAATAAAAAAGAAAAAACCAAAGCTGCATCTCTCTTCATTAACCAAGTGAAGTACGTGGCTGTTGATTTACACACAAGAGGAAGGAGGCAGGAGCGGCCCGAAAATCCAAGCCTCCAATTTTACAACAATTACCGAGACTTTTTTGGGAAAACTTTTATTCTCCCCATCATTAGTCTTTCAAATTGCATTTGTACCGGAGTTGTCAAAAAGGGCCCAATACATTTATTATGTATTTAGTGTATCTTGAAGTTTTCCCGAAACGCCTCGGTAATTGTTGTAAAATCGGAGGCTTTGATTTTTGGCTGCTCCTGCTCCTTCCCTGTGTGTTTCTCTACATTACTTATTACCATTATAATTTGCATATAATTCATTGAATCTAAACTAAAACAATTTTAATTATTTTTTCTCACTCTTCCGCACTGCGGGATTCCTCCACTTAAACAAAATATTGACTGTATATTTAATTAATTTGTTAGAAAAATGAACCTCAATGGGACCAAAATATAAAATATTCTATTGCGTCTGACACGCAATATTTGACGTAATTTTGAAACTAAATTTTTTTAGTCTTATAGAGGACATTATGAAGAATCTAGGAAGAATACTCGGGTCCCGAAATTCACAAAAGGGAATCGTGAAAAATTCCAGAAAATTCTGAATTTGACCATTGGAAAGCATTGAGTTTTGTCTTGGCTTATGAAAAATTAAAGCCAAAATTTATTAAAATAATTAAAATCTCTCAAATAAAAAATAATAAAACTTGATTTATAATTAAATTTTAATTTTAATCGGGATGGGGCTCGGATTGGACCAAGACAGACGGACACTCAGCCACTATATATATAGATTTTTTTTTTTAATAAGCCAAATATGCATTTTTTTAATTATAAATTGCCTGAAACGAGTTGACTGAAAAATGCTACTTGATTAAGAAAAAGGTGAGGGTCCGCAGCAGGCGGGTCAGAGCCAGCTGGAGGGGAGGTCCAGGGAGCGAAGCCCCCTTGCAAATTTTATTTTAGTTTCTCAAATTCTCCCCTCAATCAGAAATCCCAGCAGATGTTGAGACAATTTCCATTTAATCTCTTTATTAGTAAGCCGGTTTGCAAGGCAAATTAAGTTATTATCTTTTATCACAAAACGTTATAATTTATTTTTGCACTCAATTTTATTTTTCAAATTTTAATTAGAAAAAAAAGATCAATTGAAAGAAGAAAGGAAGACGGAAGACGAAGAGGATTCAATTTAGACCTGACGACATCCTTTTCTTTCTCTGTCTTTGGAGACGAGACGAGACTTGAATGAGCTTTTGATGACTTCATCATCATCATCATCATTTGAGAAAAAAAAGGGAGAAAATGATTTAAGGTAGAAAATGAAAAAAAAAAAAAACATTCTTCTTAATCGACGGCAAACACGAGAAGTTTTCAAGGTCAGACAACAACAACAACAACAACTTCATTTTATATTGTCTCACTTTTAAATTTGATTATCTGTGAAATTCTTTGCCCAAATGGGCGTAGATTGAGTTTTGATCCTTTGCAAAAAGTGCTTCGTTTTATAACTAAATCCGCCACTTCAAATGACGTCATCATGAAGGGAATGGTATTTTTGTTGGAATGTCAAATAATAATCTTTGAAATAAATGTTATGTGAAATTCCTCTCGGTATCCCCGTTTATTTACCCGAGGTGCTTTTATGCACGAAGACACACACCACAAACCCAACCGACCTCTGGCCGTAGCAGTCTGCCGGCACCCCGTGAGGTTACATTATTTTCTATCAATAACTCCTCCTCCTGCGTTCATTTCTAGCTAGTGAACTAATCCTTATTTCTGGTTCCACCTGGTTCCTTATATCTAGGGAGGATGTCCTAGTTTGTGGAGGAACTTCCTCAGCGCCGATTTCTTCCGAAAAACGCATCACTGAGAGGGAATTCCTTTACGGGACGGGATGTCACAGCAACTCCCTCTCCTCGTAGAGTTGCCTGGGGGATATTGTGGTCAGATTCAATATTCCAATCCAGTGCCTGTTTGAGGATGTGTTTTCATTAAATAAATATTTTTATTTAAAAATTCAACAGATCCAGGATTTGAACAGGGATTTTCTTTTTTACTTTTTAAATAATTATTTGTCGAATAATAATTGTGATATTATTTCTATTTTTCCTTTATAAAGCATTTATTTCATAACTATTCATATTTTTCCCATTTTCATGTGTAATTTATTTTCAATATATAAAGAATTAGGTTATAAGTAGCCAGGGGCCTATATAGAAATTTTTTTTCTGGGGGGGGGGGGCCCGAACTCAAAAATTTTTCTGCGGAAAATTTTTTTTTTTTAAGAAACTACTGATGTCTGTATATCCCTATATATTTATATGTGTTTGGGAAATTTCGGGGGGGGGGGGCCCCGGGCCCCCCCGCCCCCCTTATATACGCCCCTGTAAGTAGCAAAAATATATTAAAAATTAACATTTTTAAAATTTGATGCATATTTAATTTGAATTATTATTTTCTAACCAAAAGAATAATAAAAATAAAAATAAATTGCTCAGGGGCCCAGATCTTGTGGGTAAGTGGATGGCGACCACGAGCTACCCGAGCTGGGACTGTCAGTCCTTCTATTCTTTACATGTCAGTCCCTTTCTTCTATTTTTTCAACAGGCGTCAGACCGTGCGGCCGGCCTGTTCTATTACTTCCGATCGCAAAAAAACCCCATTCCACCGACCCCGCACCGCGGGAATAATAACGGTAAAGAAAGAAGAAGATTAAAAATATGGAATTTTTTTTTTTAAACACTCACACTTTTTTCTCATTCACACTCACACTCACACACACATTCACTTAAATTTAATTTAAATTCATATTTTTTATGAATTGAATACCAAATATGAATTTAAATTTTCCAAACTAAACCCTATAAAATAACACATACCCATTATATTATTTTGATCTCTCTCTTTTCTTTCTAAAAAATGATTTTTTTTTTCTAAATGAAGATATATTTATTTATTTATTGCATTTTTTGTCGGGGGGGGGGAGAGAAGCTAATAATTAATTTGCTATTTTTTTACCTGCTTAACTTATTATTAACGTTAGTTTTCAATTGGTTTCGGTGTGGGTAAAAAAAAAAAAAAAAGATTTCAATTTCCTGCGAGAGAAAACAAGACAAGGGCGGATCACTTTTGCCTTTTGCCCTTTGTGCTTTCCTGCCTGCTTGCCTGCCGCCAAAGAAGAAAAGAATTCTATTCTGGACAACTAACCCCCTGAGGGGTTAACAACAACACATAATTTAGGTTTTTGTGTGCTAATTTCAGGTTATTTATTTCGATCCCAAGAAAATTTCACTTAAATTCACTTCTACCTGCCTTCGTCTTCCTTCGACTTTTTAGATATATATATATTTTTTTTAAATAATAATTTTGTTGTTTGTTTTAAAAATACATCCCCTCCCCCCCCCCTCTCCCGAGAAAAAATAACTTAATTGAATAAAAGTCAAATATAAGTAATATAAATATGACTTATTATTATTTTGAAATTCCTATCGGGATCCCCGTTTATTTACCCGAGGTGCTTTCGTGCTCGAAGACACAACCGGCCTCTGGCCATAGCCATCTACCGGCACCCCCCCATAAGGTTGCTTTATTTCCTATCTCTAACTCCCTCCTCGTGCGTTACTTCTGCTTCCTTTTATCCAGCCTCTCCTATGTTAGGAATGTATTCGTAATGCAAATATTGCACGTATATCGATGGTGATTTGGAAATACCAGATAAATTTTAATGTACTAGAGATTGATATTTGGATTATAATACTTCTGAAGATGACTCAATGTCGAAATACGTTTGTTGATACCAAGGAATAATATATTGAAACATATAACCTTGTGTTTTTAAATTAATTTACCTGATGAAATGAAATCATTCCCGACACTCTTTAATTCCACCTACATTTTATAAAATCTAATCAACTATAAACTAACGATTAATTATATATAAAAAATAATAAATTTTCTATTTTCTAACTAGTTTAAAAGGAAACCCCCGTTAGATTATTTAAACATTAAAAAAAAGCCCCATTAAAATTCGTTAAGTAGTTTCAGAATTAAAAATTAAATCTCACTATTATTTTCCTACCATTTATATATTAAATTTAAATTTTTATATTTTCTCTATTGGATCTCACCACAATAGCCCCCAGGCAACTCTACGAGGAGAGGGAGTTGCTGTGACATCCCGTCCTGTGGAAGTGACATAAAGGAACTTCCCTCTCAGTGATGCATTCCTTGAAAGGAGTACCTGCTGAGGGAGTTCCTCCTCAAACTAGGACATCCTCCCTAATATAGAAGGAACCAGAAATAAGGATTAGTTCACTAGCTAGAAATGTAAGCAGGAGGAGGAGTTAGAGATAGGAAATAAAGTAAATTTACGAGGTGCCAGTAAATGGCTACGGCCAGAGGCCGGTTGAGTTTGAGGTATATGTCTTCGTATATTAAAGCACCTCGGGTAAATAAAATAAATAGATAAAAAAAAAAACTTTACCTGAGCTCTTTTTTCTAATCTAAATTTTATATTTTTTTAAGAGATTTCGGCTCTTTTCTAAATTTCAGCAATCAATTAATATAGAAATATAGAAACGTGTGTCTTGGTCCATTTTCTAATTACACTATAAATATGAATCACGATTTTTGAAGCCGGTTATTTATTTTTTTTTTTTCAAGGGAAGAGAGGGGGTCAAAGGTCACGCCACAAGGGATAACACTTTTATATGTTAATTTTCAGATAGAGTGAGAGGGAGAGGAGTCCACAGGTGGCGCGGTGCGGTGCCACAATACAAAAAAAAAACCCAAACGAAACCCCATGCTGCTCTCGTCGACATCAATTCAATTTCTCAACAAATTCCAACCCAACCAACCACCGCCAATTTTTAACACCTCAATATAGTCAAATATAATTAAATATATATTCGATCAAGTAGAAGCCTAATTTGTATCGACGGAAAACAGGTCTTTACTCTGTGTGTGTGTGTGTTGTTAATTTAGACATCAACGTCTTGTTGCCCGGCCGGCGCGGAATGCATAAAAGAAATAGAAAAAGATTAACTCTTGGTTGGTTGCCATCGTCTGAATGAAATATCACCATTATGAGAGGCCTCTGTCCTGTATACACATTTGTTAAGGTCATCCTTTACAGGACAGACAGACAGACAACACAATTATAGTCCCCCCTCCCCCCCCCCCTCTCAATTTCTACTGCAGAATGCCTTCTTCTCAGCAGCACTTTATAAAAACCTGTACTCCAAGATAGATATAACTTAGGATTAGTTTCGACTTAAAGAAAACAATTAACGACCAGTTAGAAACACTTGGCGCGAGAAGAGAAGAGAATTCAAGACCGAAAAAAATATTTTTATGACTATATATTATTATTATTATTATTACTAGTTTGGAATCCCTATGACAGGGTCATTTCTATGAAATTTACGATGCAAATTTGACATTTAATGCTTAGAGTAGAAGATAGAAATATTTTTTTTTTTTTTTTTAATTAAATTATAAAAATGTTTGATTTAATTTTTATACTAATTCGATTAGGAAAAGAGGTAATAACCTATATATATATATATATAGAGAGAAAATATTTGATTCTATGTCAAAATTTTGATGGAAATACACGTTTGGTGTTAAAAACAAGTGGTCTGTAGGTGAACAAAAAGAGCTAGGATGTTGGAATTTTATATTTATGTTAGGTACCTCTTTGGGACGTGACACAAAGCTTTTGAACAAAATCGGTCAAAGAGTACTAGTACTTTACTGATGTGCTTTTTCAGTTTTTTTCGATTTTCTCAAAATTCGTTGCAAAGATTTTGATTAAAATTCAAAAATCAATTATTTTTTAGATGCTTTTTTAAAATGTATATTCTGATTTTGTCCTTGTTTGAAGCCAAGGGCGGATACATGG
Organism: Euborellia annulipes; assembly: GCA_023213315.1. Lineage (NCBI taxonomy): Eukaryota > Metazoa > Arthropoda > Insecta > Dermaptera > Anisolabididae > Euborellia > Euborellia annulipes. The sequence continues at coordinate 6,020 of JAKCPI010021036.1, forward strand.
GGGGGTAAATGGGGGTAATTACCCTTCCTGAGATTTGAGAAAAATATTTTTTTTTTTTTTTGGGAAAAAAATTGTATAAAATCTTATACTTGCTGAGATTACTTGTCTGTAATTTTAAGCAGATTAAGGGCTGAATTTAGAAAGAAATAAAGTTTGATAAGGTTTTTTTTCTTTTTTATTGGAAAAATTTAACTATGGCAGACAAGGGCGGATCCAGAGATGTTTCTCAGGGGGGGGGGTAATCTCAAAAATTTTTCTGCGAAAAAGTTTTTTTTTTTGCGGAACCATAGTTTTCCGGACACAAAAATTTTTTTTTCGGCCGTAAAAATATTTTACCTTTTTTTTAAAGACGCAAAATTTTTCCCACCCGCGGAACCAAAATTTTTTTTCATGTGTCGTCAGCGGAACATTACCTCTTTCGCGGAACCGAAATTTTTTTCCGGCTGTTTAAATTTGGTTTGTATTTAATACAAATCGAATCGAAAATATTAGTTTTCAAAATTTTACATTAAAAATAAATTTAAAAAAAAAAGTATTTTTTTCAAATCTCGGGGGGGAGGTAATTACCCCCTTTACCCCCCCCCCCCCTCCTTGTATCCGCCCTTGATGGCAGACAAAAAAACATGCGCTATTGGTCGGCCATAGTTAATTTTATTTAATTTTCTTCAATCTCTCAACAGAGACAAACTCCAATTACAGAGAGACGGAGGAGACATTGACAATGTTTGAAAATTTTCACGGCAAGTGGGATTTGAACCCGAGTTGGGTAACAACTATAGATTCGTAATCCGCAGCTTATCCGATTAGCCACGAGCCTCCTTAAGTTTTCCAATAAAAAAGAAAAAAAAATTTTATCAAGCTTTATTTCTTTCTAAAATCAGCCCTTCATCTGCTTAAAATTACAGACAAGTAATCTCAGCAAGTATAAGATTTTATACAATTTTTTTTTTTGTCTAGTTTCGTAACAACAAAAAAATTGTATTTTTAATATAAAATTTTAAAAACAAATACGTACTTAAAAATTTGATTTTTATATATATTCTGGTAAACAACTACAGAATGCACCTTTAAATTAGCGATAATAAGAAAAAATTGTGTGCTGTGCGACCAGTCACACCAGATTACCCCCCCCCCCCCCCCAAGAAACTCCTCTGGGTCCGCCACTGTCATGATTAACAAAATACAAATATTTTCCCATTTTTATAAATTTTACATGTATCGGCGGCAACTAAATATATTGAATATCTCGACTGGTGTGACAAGCACAGAACACAACTTTCTTCGATAAGAGAAAGTTGTATGCTGTGAAACCATCACACCAGATTTTTTCTTGTAGCTATAATAATTTTACATATTCTTTGTTAAAAAAGAAATATCTCTCTCTCTCTCTTTCACCTCTCTCACATCTAATTCTAATATACCTTCGTTATTTAATCATAAAAAATATGAAATAATAAATTTTGTTCAAAAAAAAAAAACAGACATTAAAATAAAAATGAATCATAAGAATAAAGTGCCCATCTAAGTAGAAAAAGAATGTGAGAGAGGGAATTATAAATATTTATCATAAGATAATCCTCGACAAGCAAGCACTAACAAGAAAATAATAATAATAATAATATTAGCTCTAGAAATTGTTCAAAAAGTTTATAATGAGAATCAAATTTTTTTTTTTTTAATACGATTTCCAGCTCTTAAATATTCAATCAATTCGAATAGGAGACTTTGCAGCCAAGGAATTAAATATAAAACTTATTTAGTTGTTAACCGTTGACGTTTCGGTCGCAAATCACGGCCTTCCTCAGGATATATGGTCAGAATATTTATTTTCAGTACAAATTGAATAATAATATTTATAAACAATGATATAAGCTTAAGTTTTTTTTTTTATCATATAATAAATATAATATATTTATTTTGAAAAGAAGAAATTAATGGCTGAGTAATAATTAGCAGGAACAGGTAAATGTAGGCAGCCAGCAAAGTACAAAAACTTTATTTAAATATCGTCAACGTTTCGGGAAAGCATCGCTCCCATCTTCAGGATGATAAATTGTTAATATATAATTAGGTATTATAATTTTGTATGACCTACATGTATCAATCTAAACAACATTAACATCCATTTATCGTCCTGAAGATGGGAGCGATGCGTTCCCGAAACGTCGACGATATTTAAATAAAGTTTTTGTTCTTTGCTGGCTGCCTACATCTACCTGTTCCTGTTAATATATTTATTATTATAGCCTAATACAATAAATATTATAAAAAACATATCATTGTTTATAAATATTATTCAATTTGTTTTGAAAATAAATATTCTGACCACAAATCTTGAATAAGGTCGTGAATTTGCGACCGAAACGTCGACTATTAACAATTAAATAAAAGTTTTTTGGCTGCAAAGTCTCATAGATCCAATTAAAAGTCTACAGCCACTTCTCATCGCTAATTCAATCAATTCTATGGAATTCTTTCTTCTGGCGGGCCCGCCTGCGGCGGACCCCTTCCCTTTCTTAATCAAGTGCCCTAATTTTACAGTCAACTCGTTTAAGGCAATTATTAATAAAAAATACATATGTGACTTATTAAAAAATAACACTCTCTTATCTTAAAAAACAGTTATATGTATATAATAGCGGAGTGTCCGTCTGTCTGTCTGTCTGTCTTTATCCAATCCGAAGCCCATCTTCGATCTCTCTAAGAAAAAAAATAAAAATAAAAAAATCTGGTGTGTGCTGTGCTTGTCACACCAGATTTTTTTTTGTGTCGAGATATATTTAGTTTCCGGCAGTACGGTACATTTCAAAATGTAAAATTTGGAACTTGCCCCTATACGGTATATATAAAAAAAAAAAATATTGCGATCAAGTAAAAAATTTATTTCGAAATTTTAATGAAAATATACGTTTTGAGTAAGAAGGAAAAACTAAAATTGAATATTTAAGTTACGTTGGTATTGACATATCGCCACTGGCCACCATTTATTATGATGCTTGTGTTTCTAATTTCACCCCTTTGTTAAGACTACCGAATTTTATAGGACAAATATTTTTTTTTATAATATTAAAGTGAAACTTTTATTATATCACTACGAATTTTTTGGTTCTTCTATCAGCATGTCGTTTTGTAACGAGGTGACGTAAAAAGCCATGACGCTACAAGCCATGACGTCACAATCCGTGACGACAAAAATAAGAAAGTTGAAATTTAATATTTATAATGAATTATAAAAAAATAATTGTGAGATTTAATAATTCAATTTTTAAATTGATAAAATATAATTTTTAAAATATTCAAATCTTCTATCTATATATACTGTATATATATAATCCAGGGGGGCGAAGCCCTCCTGGCTAGCCGCCGCCCGCCTTCGGCGGGCGGCGCGGCTAATTACTAAATAAATAAATATTGTTCTCAGTTTTTAACATGCGTCTATTGATTTCCTATTTTCCAATTATTAAATTAAGATTAAAAACGCGATTTTAATAACCTTAATTGAATAATTTTTTGAAAATTTTCAGTTAAACGCCTACGATCCGAAAAAAGTTTCACTTGTATCGTGGTTTCATAAAACCACACAATGATTTTAATAATTTTCTTAATACTCCTTTCACAGGGCGAGGGATAGTTAGTTAATTAGATGTGAAGCAACCGGCCTTTAGAGGGAGTTGTTATGTTGTACCTAATTTCACCCCTATTTTTTTTAATTTCCATTTTAATTTTATACCTAAGTGAAATAGATAAGAATACTTTTATTCTCGAATGTCAAAACAAATCGATATTAAAAGAATACAATGTTTTAATTTTCAAAGAGTAGAAGGAAGTGTGATAATAATATTCTTTTTCCTTTTTATCAAATCTCATAAATAACATTAATTTATGTAAATGAAATCTTTATGTTTCAGATCAAAGAATGATAAAACATTTCTTTTTTTTTTTAAATAAGTGATTTGTAAGTGTGTTTTTTTTTTTGTATTATTATTACGATTAAAAGGTGACTGAGTTTAGTGATTCAATGTGACGTAATTCGATGCCTATACATAAAAGCAAATAAAATAACGAATTATTCTTTTTTTAAGTGGAATATAGAAGTAAAAGAATGTTAGAAATATTAAAATGAGAGACAAAATGATGCCATTTAAAAAGCATTAAAAATTTATTAAAACCAGTCACACCAGATTTTTATTAACTTTAAAAAATGTTAGAATATGCATAAGAGAAATAAGATAAAGAGTACCTATTATGCTCATTGTGCATAAAATCTTTTCAAAATATGCACAAATATTAATATTTTGAATCCGACATAAGCATTTATATCAAACAAATTTAATATAAAAAGATTTACCTTAAAGAAGAACAAAACATTTCTTGATTATATCAGAAATGAATAGGGACCGTGCGTCTAGACCTTTGCGCCAACTAGTGGCAATCATCTTAATTAGTCGGGGGATTTGTTAAATATTTAACATGTGATTTATTTTTGAATAATTATTAATTAAATATATTGAGATTATTTGAAGTTTGTCGACTTTAAGAAAAAATTGCTGTATCCGTGGCTGTAATAATACCTCACTTCAGAAACCTGGAATGGATGTGAAAGTGAAATTTTATAAATTTCCAGATAGCCACATGAAAATAGCAAAACGTAAACAGTGGATAAAAACAGTAAAAAATTATGACTAAGTCCAAAATTAATTACAAATATATATTACATAATTAAAATGAATTTTTAGATTAAACTCGACACATGTAAAAAACTCATTTGTTAATCAGGTTCTTAATATTTATGACATTTATTTCATAATAAAAACTTAACCTTAAAACTTTTTTTCCATTTCAGAGAAAATCCAAAAGACTGGGTACCAAATCAAAATTCGAGAATTTGTAGTAATACTCATTTTATAGACAACGAAAAATCGGAACATCCGTCTTATATTCCCTCGATTGTTCCTGGAAGCGAAAATATTTTTAAAAAATATACAATCCTTGTGACGTATCCGGCGATTAAAAAATTCGTGAATTACTAAAAGCTGCTAGTACTAATAAATAATAAGCTAATAAGTACTAATAAATCCTCTTTTTGGTCACAAAGACCTATTCACCCCGGAAGAAGTAGATGAAACATAACCTGCAACATTGCTTCTGCAAGGATACTTATTGAACGAATTAAGAACTTTAAAATTTTATCTAAAGTTCCAAATTCATTATTTCCTGATATTGATGAGATAGTTGATGAGAACTTGAATATAAAACGAATGATTTGGATTTAAATGTGACATTGACGCTTATGACACTTTCAAAATTATTTGTTTTTTCAACTACCTCATAGACATGATTTGAGTTGAATATTTTTTTCTCTTTTTCATTATTGTGGCCGCGTATAATATTACTGACAACTAGTTGAAATCAGTATTTTATTATTTTTTCCATTTTTTAAAATATTTTATGTTGTTTGCAATGAATGTTTACATTCCACAAAGTTTGTCAAAAGAACACTAGACAGCGCTTACTTAGGCTATAGTGCTGCCTCTATGTTTCACGCACGATCCCTATTTATTATTAAATCAGTCACTTTATAAACAAATGATATAATTAATTCGATGATTAACATTCATTTGACATTTTAATAGGGTTATTAGGAGAATGAATAGTTCATGGAAAGTGAGGGCGCTGCAAGCGACACCGACAAAAACAACCACTAAATTCAAATTAAAAACAAAATAATAAAATAAAAATTATTCTATTTAAATAATTATATTATTAGAGACATTATTTATTAAATAAGAAATTTTTAGACTATAAAAAAATTCATATTATTTATCAAAATGGAAAATTATTTTGTTCCTGTGTTAAGGTTAGAATATAATTTTGTCTTGGAAATCCGGAAATTCGACAATTTTTTTTTTTAAGCTAATTGATTTTTATAATTACAAAATTTAATCACTTTTGATTAATAAAATACCATCTATGTTCAGAATCACCGCCTGACAATCAAATTATTTATATTCTTTTTTTTTATTTGTTTACGACATTTATCGCCATTTAGATCCCATCCTTATTTATTTAAATCAATTCGTATTAATTATTAATCTTAATGACACGAAAAATTAACTTGTTTAAGTATTACTATGCGAAACAAAACTTTTGACTTCTTGTTTATAGTTCTAATAAATTTGTTTACATTTTTTCGCAAAATTTACATCATAGAAATAATTGATTAATTAGTATTAAATTAATATTACATAAGATACGCAACAATAAAATTTTTTTTCAATTTCTCTTTTCGGCTTTCGAGGCCATTAGGCTTTGATTGTACAATAATATAATTACGTAATAAAAAAGATTATTATATAATTAAATCTCTTTTTTTCGGTGATTTTATTTAATATTGATGGATACCGGGCAAGGGCGGATCCAGAGGTGTTTCTCGGGGGGGGGGGGTAATCTGGAGTGACTCGTCGCACAGCACACTATTTTTTTTTAATTTCGGTAATTTAAAAGCGCATTCTGTACTTGTTTACCAGAATATAAATACACATCAAATTTTTAAGTATTAATTTTAAAAATTTTACATTAAAAATAAATTTTTTTTGCGAAAAAAGGTATTTTTTCGAATCTCGGGGGGGGGGGGGGGGGTAATTACCCCCTTTACCCCCCCCCCCTTGTATCCGCCCTTGATACCGGGTGAGGTACCACGTGCTTGGTAAAGAAAAATTTATATTCGTTGATAATGAAATTAAAATTTGACAATAATTTTTTTTTTTTATTTGCTTTATTTTTATATGATTAAAAAATTAATTAATAAATAGTAAATAGAGATTGATAAAAAATAAGAGACACAACAATGAAAATTAAAAAAAAATTTGTTTTTGGTTATTTTCATTGTTGTGTCTCTTATTTATTAATAATTTAATAATTAATTTTTTTAAAATAATTTAATTATTATGTAATAATTTAATGATTGTTAAAAACAATTAATTTTTTTTTAAATATCATTCTTTAAAATTTATTCATTTGAATAAATGAAGGGGGATAATCGCTGCGATAGTTCAAACTCCCTCCCCTTCGAAAACATTTTTCTTTTTCCTTAGCTCAGAGAATAATAATTTCCATTATATTCCGCTATTGTACTAAAGGCAATATACGATATTCTTTCTTGAACATAAAATTTTATAAATAATAATTTTAACAGATGTATTGAATGCTGGGGGGAGGGGGAATGACAATTCAATCAATGGAGCATCAATTGACAGATGTATGTTTAGTTGTTATTGTTATTATTATCCATGTCTGTGTGTGTGTGAGGTTTATTAGGATTTAAATCATAGAGAGGGGATATTTTGACCCTACAAACATAAAGAAAATTTGACAATTAATTTGTGTTTAATCACTAGCTACTGCACCTGTCGAGGATCTGCAATTTTAGAAAATTTCAACCACTAAATGAGTATAGTTATAAAAGATGGTCCAGAAAAAATACTCGGGTCCACAAATCCCCAAATGGGGAGGCTCAGAAAATACAGATGAAAGCATTGGATTTTATGTAGACTTAAAATTAAAGCCAATTAATTATAATAATTAAATTAATTAAATCCCTCATTTGAAAAATTAGAAAAATTATTATATAATTAAATTTTCTTTTTTTTTTTCTTTTGTGGGGACTCGCTGGTGTAGCGCGCTAGGGTGCCGACTTCTACAAAGAAGATCCGTGTTCAAATCCTGGGCGTGAGGGATTTTTCATTAAATTTTTTTTTTTTTAAACACACACTTTTTTCTCATTCATACACACGAGTCTTTTCGGCAACTCTGACCATATAAGACTTTTACGATATCCGTTATTGATTAATAAATTTATAGGGGGTCCAGGCATTCTTATTTAAGCCATTTGGTATCTAAATAATAAAATCATCGGACTGCCTGGGGTTCGAACCCGCGACTTTTGGTATACGAGATTAGCACGCTAACCCCTACACCAAGACCCGAGGGCTTTTCATTAAATAAAGATATTTATTTAATGTAATCAAATCCTCAAGCAGGCACTGGATTGGAATATTGGATCTCACCCAGGCAACTCTACGGGGAGAGAGAGTCGCTGTGACATCCCGTCCTGTGGAAGGGACGTAAAGAAAATTCCCTCTTCGAAAAGAGTCGGTACTGAGGGAGTCCCTCCTCAAACTAGGACATCCTCCCTACCATTGGATAAAAGTAACCAGAAATAAGGATTAGTTCACTAGCTAGAAACGAACGCAGGAGGAGGAGTTAGAGATAGGAAATAAAATAACTTCACTGGGTGCTGGTAGATTGCTACAGCCTGAGGTTCAAATAATAATTTAAGCATTTAGGGATAGAAATTTTGTGCTAATTCTCAGACATTTGTTGTTTCTTTATGAATGCAGCCGGGGGGCCTGGCAACGGAGAATAACAACAGACACCACAATCGTTGCGGTTAAGTGATACCAAGCGCTGCGAAAGCTCGGGATTGGTGACTCCGAGCAATCAGCGTATGGAACGCCATCGGTACTTGTATTTAAAAATGATATAAAATCCCTAAATGGCCTCTGTAGCCGAAAAGTTTTTTTTTTTAATTAAAATTAATTATGAGTGCAAAAAAAGAAAGAAAAATATTACAAGGGGGGAAATAAGAGATTTTTTGTTTTATTTTTTAATAAAATCCTTCTTCCTCCTCCCTAATTATAATAGTTATTAAGATAACGCTAACGTTTTTTAAAGGGGAAGAAAAATGATTTTAATAATTATAAAAAAAAATGATTATCTTCTAATTATTCCAACTCATTAAAAGGAAATGAAGGTAATCTCATAGATTTTGGCTACTTGCCTTTCCTTTCCCTTGATTTGTATATTTCCAGCTATATGCTTGGCAGGGCTGCCTCCTGGCGGGCGCGCTATTCTTCCTACTGCTAAAGGGCGCCTTCCAAAGGGCGGCGGAGACGCAATACCCATAGGGCGTTTCAATCATTTAAAATAATTAGGGATGAGCCAGTGGCGTAACTACATTGATTGGCGCCTCGACAGGTACAAGATATCAACCTCTCCCAAAAAAAAAAAAAAAAAAAAATTAAAATATTTAACAAATATTTTTTTTTTTTTTAATTCAAATTATATACAAAACTTTTTTGTGCCGCCGGGTCTCGGAGCCTTGACATGCCGCGTGGGGGGGGCCCTCATTTCAGGACCAGCGGGGGTGTTATTTACGCCACAGGGATGAGGTCTAAATGACCCCATCACTATTTATTGAGATGGTAACGTATAAATATTTCTCATTAAATCCAGATATATATAGGCCTACTCGTAAATGAGTGGTTCAAAGCAAAAGTAGACTAAGTCCAATAGTAATCAATTTTCTTATTTAGTCAGTAAATTCAGGTAGTTATTTGGTGTAATAATGATTTCAATACTAATCCTCCAGAATGCAGCAGTTCCTTAATGCAAAAAAAAATCTGAAAAAATCCAAAAATCTGAATATAAAATTTATAATGTGTACTTAAATAAAGTATAATTGAAGTTCTTAATGATTGCTGAGATGCAAAATAAATAAATGT
>JAKCPI010021037.1:0-15768 GCA_023213315.1 Euborellia annulipes
CAATTTATAAGTATAGCGAAATATTTATATTTTGATACCATGGCAACCATTTCTCCTATCTTTTCTATGGAGTACAAGAGTAACGTGGTCTTCAGAAGATTTCAATGACAAAATGATGATATACATTTTAAAGAGAATCTAAAAAATAATTGATTTTTGAATTAAAAAAAAAATCGTTGGAGTGAATTTAAAGAAAATAAAAAAAAAAACTGAAAAAGTGCATCAGTAAAGTACTAGTACTCTTTGGTCTATTTTGATTAAAAGCTTCGTGTCATGTCCCAGGGGGGTGCCTTACTTAAATATAAAATTTCAGCCTCCTAGCTCTTTTCGTTCTTGAGATATTTTGTTCACAAACACACACACAGACAGACCATGTCGCGAAAACCACTTTTTTGGATTCAGGGGACCTCAAAACGTGAAGATCCATCAAAATCTCGACATCGAATTTTTGACCTGAATCCAATACTTTCTCTCTATATATTAACATATATATAGAGGTAAAAGAAAGTAAAAGAATCATTAGATAACAAAATTATCTTTTACCTTCAATATATGGACCCTGTTACGCATTAGTGTGTCAAGCGTCAGCTACCGAAATTTAAGAAAATTAAAGTTTTTCTGATTTATATTGTTTTGATTAGATTATATATAATTTTTTTTTTGTCATTTATGCTAGTGACATTAAATATAAATCTGGTAAAATGTCTTTATGCGTGTATGACTTTTTGCCAGCTCTGAGGATGGTTCAACCGAATCGTCAGATGTTCAAATTAAAATAAATAGATAAAAAAAACCGCAATTTTCTCATTTGTTGCCTTCATTAATAATTATAATAGTATAGGACTTTCTCTTACCTATGTATGACATATATGTATAAAATCTCAACCTCTCATAGGCCATATAGGTAAAAGAAAGTTCAAATAATTAAATAGGTTGAATTTTAAGATGAAACTTTTTTCAGTCATTGCTTAAATAGACTGTCGCTAAGCCAGTCAAACATCGTGTCCGATATCAAATTTGCAAGATAAGTTTGTGTTTGTATGATTGGGCGAAATTGTGTCCCATCGATTTTGATTTTTTTTTTATAAAAAACATTTTTGAAGATGATCTTGATAGTATATAAATAATAGATTTTGTATATTGTTTAATGAAAGAGGGTGATTGACTGAGAATTAACAAGTATGGGGGATGAGCAACAAAGAAAAGAGAGAGAGAGAGTGAGAGAGAGCAAGGGACCACCTTCCTTGATGACGGACGGCTTGTGTATGCCAATGAACCCTTGGCTTCAAGTCCTCTCTCTCTCTCTCTCTCTCTCCAACAGGTGTGTCTGTCTTAATTCGTATATGAATGCACGGCGATTTATTCAGCAAATTTACCATCAGAATAGGCCCAAGTAATTTGAACCAGGCCAAAGAAAAATTACCGAATAAATCATTATTAGTCTCTGTCTGATAATAAATCAACAAAAAAATTGCTTTAAAAAAAATCTTCATTGAAATTCAAATGAAGATTTTTTTCTTATTTATAGGCCCAATATCAGATGATTATTATTTAGTTCAAAATTATTTAAAAAAATAAATAAATAAGGATAGAGCATTTTGAACTAAAACAAATCGGACCGGATGCTTCATATCTAGTCAACTAGCAAACTTATCCGGAAGATAGCAAATCATCGATATAGTAAACAAGAACACGCTTAACCTCCGAGTTTTAAAGAAATTAGTTTTTTCATCTATCTATTAGATGTTTTGTGAAGTTAGCAACTTAATAAAGGCATGCATCATTTATATAAATATTATTAAAAAAAAGCTAATTAATTTTTACTTTCTCTTACCTCTATATATGTTAATATATAGAGAGAAAGTATTGGAATCATGTCGAAAATTCGAAGTCGAGATTTTGATGGATATACACGTTTTGAGGCCCTCTGAGTCCAAAAAAGTGGTTTTCGCGACATGGTCTGTCTGTGGGTGTGTGTTCAATTTAAAGCATGAAGGAATTGAGCTATGAGGCTGAAATTTTATATTTAAGTTAAACACCCCCCGGGACCGTGAAAATAAGCTTTTAATCAAAATCTGTCAAAGGGTACTAGTGGATGTACTTTTTCAGTTTTTTTTTTTAGATTTTTCTCAAAATTCGTTCTAACGATTTTGATTAAAATTCATAAATCAATTATTTTTGTAATCTTTTATTCAATTCTGAGACGAGGTTTTATTTACCTTTTATTTAAACTGTCACACTTACACTCGTCGTCGGCACAGGATTTAGCTGTGTTTATGGTTAATTTAAAAAATCTTTAAGAATTTTTTTTAAATATACGTTTAATTTTCAGGCCAAACGTGTTCATCAACGTTTTCGAATTTCCATCTTATAATAACAAAAACCTAGGAAATTCTGGTATATTGAATCAGATCCTGAAGATGGAAATTCGAAAACGTTGATGCACACGTTTGACCTGAAAAATTAAACGTATATTTAAAAAATACTTAAAGATTTTTTAAATTAACCATAAAGACACCTAAATCCTGTGCCGACGAGTGTAGCCCAAACCAAACACAAACCCGATTACACACAACCAACCCTTCTCCAGTTCTCAGAGATAAAACCAAACCTCTGAGACATCTACAAAACACACCACCAACACCTCGACTTAAAGAGTAGGCAGTTTGAGGCCCCGTAGTCAACCCAAATATAACACAGACACTATTACACACAACAAACCCTCCTCCAGCTCTCAGAGACCAATCCACGACTCTGAACCATCCACCATATTGACCTGGGGACCAGCAAGGCTGCGACCCCGTAAACAACCCTCTTCCATTATTACCCCTTCTCTCTTGAAAATGACTGCAAAAGGAGAGCCGAAACGACCAGTAAATCTCAGCAGTTTAAATTAAAGGTCAATTATTTTTTATGTTAGCGAGGTGAATAGCTGAATCAATACGTAGTAGAAAAATAAAAGGCCGAGCAGCTAAGTTTATTTCTTTATTAGAGACTATGCGACCATCTTCATGGCTAGAGTTCAGTCGCATAGTCGACCGAAACGTCGCTGCGGGTTTTCTAATAAAGAAATAAACTTAGCTGCACGGCCTTTTTCTACTAATTATTTGAGGCAGTCCCTCCTCAAACTAGGACATCCCATATAGCATAGAGGAGGTTGGATAAAAGGAACCGGGTGGGACCAGAAATAAGGATTGGTTCACTAGTTAGAATCAAACGCAGAAGGAGGAGTTAGAGATAGGAAATAATGTAACTTCACGGGGTGCCGGTAGATGGCTACGGCGAGAGGCCAGGTGGGCTTGAGGTGTGCTCCTCGGGTAAATAAACGGGAATCTCGAAAGGAATTTCAAATAATAATAATAATCCTTCTTTCGGGGATGGGACTCGGATCGGATCAAGACAGACAGACGGATACTACGTCACTCTATATATGGATTCCTTTAATTGATAAGATCCTTAATAAGGCTGATATGTATTTTTAATTTTCTTCTTCTTCTTCTTTCCTCGCCCCATTCCCGATATGCGGGGTCGGCGGCCCTTAATATTTTCCCTCCAACCATAACATGCGACCGGAAGAAATAGTACAGGCCGGCCCGTCGCACTGTCTGACGCCTGTTGAAAAGATGAAGGAAAAGACAGACATACAAAGATCTGAAGGACTGCCTGTCCCAGCTCGGACAGCTCGTGGTCGCCATCCACGTGTCCACAAGATGTGGAGTCGCTGAGCGAATGTATTTTTTTTTTTATATTAATTGCCTGAAACGAGTTGACTGAAAAATTGAATAAGAAAAGGCGAGGGTCCGCTGCAGGCGGGCTTGAGCCAGCTGAAGAGGGACCCAGTGAAGCGAAGCCTCCACCGAAGGCGGGCGGAGCGGCTAGTTTTCTAAAATCTTGTAAATAGACACAATATAAATTTACTGTATTTTTTCAATTACCGGTACCATTAAAAGAAAAATAAAATCGCTCTCTCGGTCGACACAAGAAAGTTTCAATATTTTGATCTTTTATCTAATGACAAAACATTTATTATTGATTATCAGCTAATGAACCTTAAACCCAAAACCGAAACGTTTTTCTTTAAGGAGGAGGAAAATAAAAAGACGAGAGCTCATCATCATCATCATCATCATCATGGGTATTAATAACGGTAGTTTTCTAATTAATCGATAAGTGATTCCATTCCCTCTCTCTCGCTACATTTGGTGCTCGCTTCCTGGTGGCAGGCGAAGTTTGCGCCCAAACAGGTAGCTAGTAAGCCGGAGCCACCGGAAACCGCTAATAGTTCCACTACTCCTTAACATCATCATCTCCCGCTAACGAGAGGATTTAATCTTAATGCCGTTGCCTCTTAAATCTGATAAAATATTCCTTTATTATAAGTTCGGTTGCTTCAGCTCTAGTCAACCAGCAAATTTATCCGACAAATTATTCATATTATAAACAAGAACACGCTTCGAGTTAAAAAAAAAATTGAGTTTTTTCACATATAATTAGTTATCTGAATTATAAGGGAAGTTTTGTGAAGTTATCAAGGCAAATTAAAAAAAGGCTTGTGTTCCTATTTTCATCCCTTATACCGACCTTTGGGATTTAGCTATCAAAATCATAACCTTACTTTTTAGGTTAAGGACGTCATTTTTATTTTAAACACTACGTTAAAATATTAAAGCCACCCTAGACATGGCATCAATTTTTAACACTATTTACTAAATGTTAACGCTTTCGCTTTAAAGTTGTTGTTTACAGAATAGCTATTTGAGTCAAGCAAGTGATTTTGAATAGCATTTTTTAACGCTGATTGTTTTTACATTACTATTTAACACCTATTTGTTTATATTAAATTTTAATTAAATTATATATACTGTAAGTAAATAAAAATCTGGTGTGACTGGCGCACAGCACACTACTTTCTCTTACCCTTCGGTAATCGAAAGTTGTGTACTGTGCTTGTCACACCAGATTTTTTGTGTCGACATATATTTAGTTCCCGACAGTACGGAACATATGAATTCAGATGTAAAATTTATAAGTATGGGAAAATATTTATATTTTGTTACCATGGCAACCATTTATCCTATCTTCCCTATGAAATACAAGAGTAAAGTGGTCTTCAGAAGATTTCAATCGCAAAATGAGAATATACATTTTAAAGAGCATCTAAAAAATAATTGATTTTTGAATTTTAAAAAAAATCGTTGGAGCAAATTTAGAGAAAATCGAAAAAAACTGAAAAAGTACATCAGTAAAGTACTAGTAATCTTTGGCCGATTTTGATTAAAAGCTTATTTTTCCGGTCCCGGGGGGTGTTTAACTTAAATATAGAATTTCAACCTCGTAGCTCAATTCCTTCATGCTTAAAATTGAACACACACCCACACACCCATCCACCCACCCACCCACACACACACACAGACAGACCATGTCGCGAAAACCACTTTTTTGGATTCAGGGGACCTCAAAACGTGAAGATCCATCAAAATCTCGACATCGAATTTTTGACATGAATCCAATACTTTCTCTCTATATATATATTACATATATACATAGGTAAGAGAAAGTAAAAATGTAAGGAACGATGTAGCGTGCCAAGTAGTATATATGAGGATAGAGGAAGGCAATGAAAGTTTAACTTGATGCGAAAAGACTCCGCAGTTATAGTCAAAAAGATAGCTAGATAATTAGAAGTGAAGTAACCGGCCTATAATAAATAAATAACATCATATGACATGGATGAACAAATAAATCTTTGATGTTAATATCTTTTTTTGTGCAAAAGAATTGTAAACTCACAGATACAGACCGTTATTAAGATGTCTCTGTTTTTGTTTTTTTTAGAAATCAGAACACTTTCGCTCACACACATTAAATGATTTTTCTGGGGATGAATTTCCTCTTTATTTTTACTTTCTCTTACCTTTATATATATGTTAATATATATTAAGAGAGAAAGTATTGGATTCATGTCAAAAATTCGGTGTCGAGATTTTGATGGATATACACACGTTTTGAGGTCCCCTGAATCCAAAAAAGTGGTTTTCGCGACATGGTCTGTCTGTCTGTCTATGAACAAAATATCTTAAGAACGAAAAGAGCTAGGAGGTTGAAATTTTATATTTAAGTTAGGCTCCCCCATGGGACGTGACACGAAGCTTTTGAACAAAATCGGCCAAAGAGTACTAGTACTTTACTGATGCACTTTTTCAGTTTTTTTCGATTTTCTCAAAATTCGCTCTAACGATTTTTTTTTTTTTAATTCAAAAATCAATTATTTTTTAAATTCTCTATAAAATGTATATTCTCATTTTGTCATTGAAATCTTCTGAAGACCACTTTGCTCTTGTACTCAATAGAAAAGATAGGAGATACCGTTGCCATGGTAACAAAATATAAATATTTTCACATATAAATTTTACACCTTGAAAATCGAATGTACCGTACTGTCGGAAACTAAATATATGTCGACACGAAAAATCTGGTGTGACAAGGACGGAACACAACTTTCGATTACCGAAGGTAAGAGAAAGTTGTGTGCTGTGTGATTCACACCAGATTTTTTTGTAGGCCTATAATGAATTCTTAAAATATAAGATGTAATAATTACAAAAGATTAGATCAGATATGATTAAGTAGCATCATTGTCTCTTTTTATTATCCCCTGAATGGATGTTGTTTCTCCCATTTTATCACTTCTACATCTCTCTCTCTCTAAAAAAAAAACGACACACACACACATCATGTTTGTGTTGTGATTTTTTATAACCTTTCGTTTTTGTGTAGTCCGTAAAGCTGGCATGACAAAAGATGATGGGATGCTCCTGCACACACAGCATCCCTCTCTCTCAGCCGTCGTGGGAAAATATTCTCACGGAGAGAGAGAGAGTAATTATGAAAATTCTTTAAATAAGTTTGTGAACAAATATCGTCGTCGTCGTTGTCGTCACCTTCCTCCTCTTTTTCCTTTCTTTGTTTGCCTTCTCTTTACTATAATTAATTTTAATTATTTATTTAAAACTAGCCGCGAAGCCCGCCTTCAACGTGCAAGTTGTCTTTTATTATTATTATTATTATTATGTGAAATTCATATCGGAATCCCTGTTTCTTTAACCGAGGTGCTTCGGTGCTCGAACCCAACCGGCCTCTGGTCGTAGCCATCTACGGGCACTCCGTGAAGTTATAATATTTCCTATCTCTAACTCATTCATTTTTGGATAGTGAACTAATCATTATTTCTGGTTCTTTTTATCCAACCTCTTCTATGCTATGTCCTAGTCTGAGGAGAGACTCCCTCAGCTCCGAATGCATCACTGAGAGGGAACCTTCTTTTCGTCCCTTCCACAGGACAGGATCTCACAGCAAATCCCTCTGCATTAGCTTCTGTGTTTGTGCCTAGTGCCAGGCTGATTTCGAAGAATGGTGTCTTTTTCTTGCTTGCTCAATGAATTTCTTTGAATCGTCAGTTCATTATGTAGTAGGTGGTTTCAAAAAGATAGTTAAATTCTTAAATCTGCCCCTGGATTTACTCTATCTTTCGACTATTTATATTTTAATAATGAAAAATACCGATGGCAACCCCCAACCGAGCTTGGTATTGTTTAATTGCAACTCAGGATTCGCAGAGACTTTGCAGCCAGGATAGCCAGGACAGCTCGTATTTTCATTTTATCTACCTCATGATGTAGATAAAGTAGATTCATTTAACAAAAGAGTATGTTTATTTTTAGTAAAAGAATTAGATTTTCGGTTTAACTGTGGTTTATTTGTAAAAATTACAACCTTTCGGCCACTCATTCTGTGGCCTTCTTCAGGTACAATTATTAAATATAATATAAATATAAATTGTATCTGAAGAAGGCCACAGAATGAGTGGTCGAAACGTTGTAATTTTTACAAATAAACCACAGTTAAACCGAAAATCTAATTCTTTTACTAATGATAACAACTGTGAAAGCCTAAACTCCAAAAAAGTATGTTTATTTGTTGGCGGGCCAAGCGACTTCGGGAATCTAACTCAGGATCTCCAGCCTTTCCACCGGACTATCGACAGCAAGTGTTTATAACAACGTTGCAATTAATTTGATATTTTATGGCTGTGGAGATTTACTCAGGATTCGCAGAGACTTTGCAGCCAGGATATTAAATAAAAAAATCTTTTATTTAATTTTTATTTGCCGACGTTTCGGTCGCCAATCACGACCTTCATCAGGGCAAATATTGTCAATGATACACGATCTTAGGTATTTTAATATTCATTGCAATTAAATACAATTTCTTTTTACTTTGATATGTACAAAAAAATCCTTTACTTGCTACTCAAATGATCATTTGAATCAGAGACCTCCGGGTAGCAAGTAAAGGATAATCTTTTTGTGTCTATCAAAGTAAAAAGAAATTGTATTTAATTGCTATGAATATTAAAATACCTAAGATCGTGTATAAATTGACAATATTTGCCCTGATGAAGAGTCATGATTGGCGACCGAAACGTCGGCAAATAAAAATTATAATTATTTAATATCCTGGCTGCAAAGTCCCTGCGAATCCTGAGTAAATCTCCACAGCCATAAAACATCAAATTAATTGCAACGTTGTTATAGACACTTGCTGTCGATAGTCCGGTGGAAAGGCTGGAGATCCTGAGTTAGATTCCTGAAGTCGCTTGACCCGCCAACAAATAAACATGCTCTTTTGTTGAATGAATTTACTTTGTCCACATAATGAGAGAGATAAAATGAAAATACGAGTAATTTCCCCAAAGCTGGTGTTAAAAATTTCTACGTTAAATAATTCTTTCTTTATTATTTTGCCAAGTGTTTTTTTTTTGGAGAGGGTGTACCTCAATCCCCCCCGAAAGACCTAAAAAAACTTTTTTTTTTTTATAACCACCACGAAAATAAAAGATTGTCTCCCTTTGACTGAGAGGTTTTACCCTTTAATTTCTCACGAGATGCTGCCTTCTTATAACATCATCATCATCATGTGTTGGACTTTCACTGATGCTATACAAAGAGACCCTGGACCTTTTCCTCTGAGGCCCTTTTATCTCCATACCTGGTGATTCATACACACACCTTGAATCGGGTGGATTCGACATTGAAAAGATTATTTTTTTTTATTGTCTTTTACCTGGTGGTGATAGTGATCATCATCACGTCTAATTTCAGGAAGTGAACAATTCATGATTTAACAACAACATTAAGTGAAGCTGCTCTCTGGAAGAATTATTTTTTAAAAAAACATTTACACCTTGTTTTATATATTGTTATTAGATACACATTTCGGTATTTTTATTAAATATAATTAACGAAAGATCATAATCAAGAAATAATTTGTAAGGTGACGCAAAAATAGAATAAATAATCGATTATTTAAAAACAAACACTCGTTATTTAAGCCGATAAGCTATTACGCAAAAAGAGACATTCACAATAAATTCAATCATCCTATCATAGCGCATAACAGATTTTTAAAATCCTTTTCGACCAGTGTGGCTATTTAGGAGTATAAATTTTATTTAATAAATTTTAGATACAATACCCAGTATATCGATCCCGGGGTCGTTCCTTATCCTGATAAATTTACCCTTGAATAATCAGTTTTTTGATAAAATCGAGGTATTAATTATTTAGGACAATCTATTGTGTATAAATAATTGATATTTTTACTTTCTCTTACCTATGTATATTTGTTAATATATACTATAGAGAGAAAGTATTTGATTCATGTCAAAAATTCGATGTCGAGATTTTGATGGATATACACGTTTTGAGGTCCCCTGAATTCAAATAAAAAGTGGTTTTCGCGACATGGATACATTTCAAAGAGCATCTAAAAAATAATTGATTTTTGAATTAAAAAAAAAAATCGTTAGAGCGAATTTAGAGAAAATCGAAAAAATCTGAAAAAGTGCATCAGTAAAGTACTAGTACTCTTTGGTCGATTTTGTTCAAAAGCTTCGTGTCAGGTCCCGTGGAGGTGCCTAACTTAAATATAAAATTTCAACCTCCTAGCTCTTTTCGTTCTTGAGATATTTTGTTCACAGACAGACAGACAGACACACAGACAGACCATGTCGCGAAAACCACTTTTTTGGATTCAGGGGACCTCAAAACGTGAAGATCCATCAAAATCTCGACATCGAATTTTTGACATGAATCCAATACTTTCTCTCTCTATATATATTACATATATACATAGGTAAGAGAAAGTAAAAATTGTTATATAATTAATTTTCTTTTTTTGGCTTAAATAAAAATGCCTGGACCCTAATATATATAAATTCATAAATAACGGTTATCGTAAATGTCTTATATGGCCTGAGCTGCCGAAAAGACAGTGTGAATGTGTGTGTGAGTGTGAGTGTGAATGAGAAAAAAGTGTGAATGTTTAAAAAAAAAAAAAAAAATTTTCTTTTTCTTTTTCTTGACAATTGGAAGATTGGAATAATCTATTCTTTCTCAAAATGTTCTTAAAATTGTGTAATTTTATTATGTAAAGTTCTTCTATCTGTTGACGTATTTAATCCAAAAGATGATACAATTTTACTGTAAGAAATATATCGATCTAGCTGTTTGCTTTTTTAAGTATTGCTGTTCCACACACACACATAGGCAGACAGACATAATTCGAAAAATATTTTGTTTTTTTTTCAATTCAGGAATGCACATACCATAGCGTCAGAAATTATTTGGAAAAAATGCTTTCTCTATGAATACTTCATAAACGAGAAAAGGGTTGTTCTCGTTCTTGTTATAATAGACGATAGAGCACGTTTTTTCTTTTCTTTTTGCATATAGTCACACAAGTCATTCACCTTCCATTCCAGATTGATTAGAGAACTCTTTCCCTCTGTATGTGTGTGCATTGTGTGTTTAGATCGTTTCGATCATAAACAGGAACGACCTTCCTGACCATTCGATGACAACGTCATCGACCTGTCTCTAAAGAAACGCGCAACAGTCCGAAAAAAAGATTGCAATGACAAATACCTACAGTCAAGCCTCTCTTATCCGGCCTCGGATTAACCGGCCTATCCCATTAGTTGGCCTATTATAAATTACATATATTTATTATTTTTATTAGACTAAAACATATATTATATGGACCATGTTATGCATTAGTTTTCAAGCGCCAAAAAAATTAAAAATTGAGTTAAGCACGAAATATTGTTTCAAATGCTATAATTAATAGTATTTTTTATGAAATATGTCCTATAAAAATTTATATTTAATGTTACTTGCACAATTGACAAGAAAAATTAATTATATATAATCCAATGAAAACAAAAAACTTTAATTTTGATTTTCTCAAAACTCGGTAGCTGGCGCTTGACACACTAATGCGTAACAGGGTCCATTTATTAATTACTTTTTCTTTTTTTTTTTGTATTTTAATTAAACAGTATGGAGCGACATTGTGCAATATGTTCATTCAGATGGTGTAGAGGGAGGGGAGAGTTTGCTTACTTGCCCAGTCTATTTTTCTACTACAAAGGCTCGAGATCTCTTAAACAAAAATGCGCGTGTTAGTAGGGAAACGAAAACGTGTGATGATAATGAATGAAAATCCATTTTTCACTGAAACCTCGGATTAACCGGGCAAAACGGGGATCCGGCCAGGGTCTCGGTCCCGACCAGGCCGGTTAAGAGGAGTTTTATTGTTCAGTCTCTGAACTGTGGCTCATGCTTCTAGAACCAAAGAACGAGGATTGGCTTCAAGTGAAATTGGTATAATTAGGGACTAAATGGCCAAAAAAAAAAAAAAAAACAATCAGGTTAATTTAGAATATTTGCAAAAGTCGCATCGTCGTTTTGTCACTTCCTGATATCTAAATAAGGCATCTTTAAAAGAGAATATTTGCAAAAAAAAAAAAAAAACCTGTCCAGTTAAAAAACACAATTCCTTATGTGTACTAAACTATGTATTCTTATTTTTATTTTTATCTTACAAGCATCTATTATTAAAGAGAGAGAGAGAGAGAGGGAGATGTTTTCATTCCATTCAAGGTGTATTTGAGGTGAAGGTAATCATTTAAGCAAATTATTTCGTCAATGATCCTTATGAAAAAAATCTTGTCTCTCCCGATACTTATTCAATTGGAAAATTCTTAATATTGTAGTCTACCCGTAGATTTTCCTAGATTTTCAAAAACGTGTTCTATCGTTTAAAGTCTATAAATGGCCTAAGTTGTCGAAAAGACTGTGGGTATGTCTGTGTGAATATGAGTGTGAATGAGGAAAAAGTGTGTTTAAAAAAAAAAAAGTGAAAGTCTAGATATAAATTTACATAAAATAAATTTATATGTACAATTATAATACATTTAGGTAAAAAAAAATATATTTACAAACTAGGGATCGATCAAACTTAACACAGGATGTACAGTGAGGGACAATATTAATTCCCACCCATGCGTTTTCTATTTGTGATTATTTCATTGTTTTTTAAAAAAATATTAGACCTATATATTTTTAAATGGAAACTTTCAAACCTAGAAAATTTGCAATAAAGATTTTCATTTTCTTTTATAAAAACAATGAAATAATCACAAGTAGAAAACACATGGGTGGGACTTAATATTGTCCCTGTGAGTGAGCGTCACAAGTGCGATTATAGGGACATCGAGCTATAATTTTTTTAATGACTTATTAATAAATTATCGCAATTAATTTTTTTTGTTATCAAGCAAATACAAAAAAACAATCTGTCCCAATAATCTTTAATTTTTTTTAAATTTAAAAATGAATTTATTCTTATCATTAATCACATATTAATTAAGAAATTTTTAAAATAAGCTTAGATGATTTATTTAAAACTCAACTGTCAAATAAGTTCAGAATTCTTGCAATAGATGGCAGGCTAGTCTAACAGCCGATATAGTAATAGCCTATATCTGGCCTATATTTATATATTTTTATGCTTGTATAAAAGATACATAATATATAATAACATTTATAAAGTATTTATTGTTAAAATGAAAATCAACCAAATGCATTAATAAATATTATTAGCTACCATTCTGACATCTCTTGGCAAATTTTCGAATTACTTGATTTTTGGGCATACTTTTTATGACACACTACTCCATCTTATCGGGAAAAACATGCGTAACCACTTCGCTCCCGAGCCCCCTTAAGATAACACTTTATAAAGCTAAGCATTTCGGTTGCCAAAGCTTCAAAGCTCCATTTTCGAGCAGATCAGGCACTTGTGGCGCCCACTGTACGAAATTATCGGAGGCCAGATTGTTCACCCTGTTATATAACCCCTGGCTTTTAAATATAATAGTATTATTAATTACTAAATTCAAAAAATAGATTAATGGCAAAATGTCTTTGATTTCTTATATTAACCTGTCCGAAATAACTATTATAAATTTCCCTTAAAATCCTTGTAATTTTTTTGTTTTGATCATCCCATTGCATAATTATCCATAAGATGACATAAGAAAATAATTTTTGATAGGATAGCATATCTCTCTCTCTCTCTCTCTTTTTTATTTTAATTACCCATTTTGATGATGAAATTACTGATTAACGATCAAATGATGGAGGGTGGTGGTGGGGTCATAAGTAGTCACAAATAGTTAAACGATTGATTGCAAAGAGGTGGGAGGGAGCATTCTGATGAGGTCAGCGTCATCGCCTCAAGGGTGAGGACCTTGAAGATGCGCGCCCAAGGTTGCATTTGGCCTTGGATCTCTTTTTGGGGCCCGACAGACAGACAGACAGAGAGACAAAACACACACACACACATATCCGTAATTAGAGCCTGTGAATAAAAAACACACTCATAAGAAATTTCAATTTGTTGCATAAGATTTTATTTTTGCTTGACAGAATTATAATTTCAAGTATCACATCGGATTGGGAACTCTGTGCTTGTCACACCAGATTTTTCTTGTCGACATATATTTAGTTTCCACTGATATATTAGAATTCAAGATGTAAAATTTATTAGTATGGGAAAATATTTATATTTTGTTACCATGGCAACCATTTCTCCTATCTTTCCCATGGAGTACAAGAGTAAAGTGGTGTATCTGGCCCAAATGGGATTACATCTTATTACTTTCATTTAATTCTATAAGTATGATATGAGCTGAATTGTAGAAGATTTAATGAAATTAATAAATACAAATTATTTAAAAAATATAAATAGTTGTCTTTAATATAAATAGTTGTCTTTAATATAAATAGTTGTCTTTAATATAAATAATATTAATAGTTATAAATATAATACAAATATTCGTGGTAAATATATATATATAATTAAATAGGTGAATCAAGTTCTTAATTATGTCTTAATATGAGTTTACTCATTATTAGAGTAAATTTAATTAAATTGTATTTAGATGACGTCAACTTTACATATATTTTGTCATTAAATTAACAGTTAAAGAATGAAGATTTCAATATTAAATAAAAGAATGATTTTTGATAATGTTGATAATTAGATATTGTCTATTTTAATACCATTTGAGTATGACTTAAAAATGTTCAAATAAAGTTCAAATAAAGGATGAAAATGATGGATTCAAATAATGTTGATCTACTTATCAGTAACAGGTTGAACTGGAGGTGTCGCAGGATACAATGAAGGCGATCTCCGATGTCAAAGTATCAATGATGAGAGATTTGTTCAGGATCAGCCAATTTGATGTTCTTAAGCGCCAAGGAATAAGGGGGCACAACGAACAACATAAATTTGTTGATTAATTATTATTTAATAATAATAATTATGGTGCATTAATATGTTTTAATGCAATGACAAAAACAATGGATCAAGAAAATGAAGGTGCCTTTATGTGTATAAGGCAGGCATGACTTGGATGCGAGAGGATTCCAATTGCAAGTAATGGCCGCATGATGATGTCAACGCATGGATCGGAGAGGATCAGAGGGAGAGAAAGAAGAGGGGAAATGTCTAACATCAGAATTGAGCAGCCTAGGTGGCGCTCTCTTCTGGTTTTCTTTTTGATTCGACTAGTGGCGCGAACATTCCGCCCCCCGTTGGAATAACCGGGTTGTTCCAAGGACCGTCTGTTTTTAAGAAGCGCCAACTATCTTCTTCTTCAGGTTCTAGTTAGGAAGTGCGCAGATTTTGGACAAGGTACGGATGAAGGTTCCGTTGGAAGTCCGAATCTTCACAGTTCGTATCTTGTTATCTACACCAGGAATGGTCTCTACTATTCTTCCTAAGACCCACTTAAGAGGAATGGAATTTTGATGAGTATGTTTGACAAGAACAAGTTGATTTATTTCAGGAGGTTTCTCTTCTTGAAACCATTTGGAACGTCGATTGAGGGTGGTGAGATACTCTTCATGCCAACGTTTCCAAAAATGTGTTGCCATCATGTTTATGTGATGCCAACGCGAATATAAGCTTGGGTCAATAACCCAACTGGATTCGGGTATAGACACCAACGAACGACCGATAAGAAAATGTCCTGGGGTCAGAGGTTCAAGGCTGTCAGAATCATTTTCTTTTGGTGCTAATGGTCTAGAGTTAAGGATTGCTTCAACTCTAGTCAGCAGGGTGGAAAATTCTTCTATACTAAGAATTGATTCTCCAATTATGCGTTTTAAATGGTATTTAGTAGACTTCACGCCAGCTTCCCATAGGCCTCCGAATGAAGGAGAATATGGTGGAATTTTAATCCATTTAATAGAATGAGTGATGAGGTAGTTTTGTATGAGGGGATCATCACAGTGAGATTGAATTTTCAATCTTTCAGATTCGAGAAGTTTTTCTCCTCCTCGGAACGTTGTTCCG